>JBBPNE010000692.1:0-14773 GCA_038090735.1 Xerocomellus amylosporus | reverse complement strand
TACCATGTGCAGTGCACACCTTTGCCTCACCCCCGGTGCTGTGCACTTCCCATGCTTCTTTTATTCATCTACCACATGCCTCATGTTAACCATTCACCTTTCATAAAGGCAGTGCCTTCTTCATGGCTGTGCTTGATGCACACCCCCTATGCATGTTTTGCTTCTTCCATTCTGCCAACCGCCGTGCGGTTCCCTCATGTCTTCCTTCTATTATTCCATTCCAAGGCTATGCTTGATGCATGCCTCCTCCTCATGATATCCTTATTAGACACCCCTATCGGTAGATCCGATGTATACTTATGTACATAGTAGAGTAGTATATAAGGCCGCAAGTGCCAGCCAGAGAACTACCAGTTTAGTTCTCTTGGTCTTTCCCCACCATTGCAACGATACTCCTAGACTCACTGCTAGTGCTTTGAGCTAGTACCCTTTTGACGCATCCTTTGGAGTACAGGTTGACGCTGTCACCCATTAGGTTGTTTGCCTTGAACGATCCCCTAGAGCGCCCCAGGAAGCAGTGGCCTTGGGTCGTTTCATTGGGACACTTTTTTGAGCCACTGTATGTTGACAGGACAAGACACAAACTTACCATGAATGACCATTGGGTCATGCACATCTTCCCAATTGAGTTCATCTCCTCTTGCATTTACGACAGTGACAGGTCTTGGATGATCTTCATCGATGTCCATCCCATCTTGTGGTCCTTGGGATATATCAATGTTGCCATCGATAACATTTGCAGCATGTAGGATTGCTTGCACAAACACTTCATGCTCTGAAGCAGACCCAGGGGGCGCAAATGGTGTGCTGATGGTGACGATGACAGGACCCGGCACCAGTGACTGTGTCTCATCTAGACTCAGGGGTTCAAGGGACTGCAGAGCAGGCGATACGGTGGGGGCTGAGGGTGCTGATCCAGCAAGCAGGGGTACGTCGGATGCACCTGGACTGGATTGTAGAAGGGCATGATCAGGCATCACGAGAGGCACGCCCAATGACTGCTCAGATCCTTCAGCTACAGTCATCTCCACTTCAAAAGCCAGAAGGGCATGATCTAACCCAGGAACAATTCCCAGGCACGCACGAAAAAAATCTTGAACATGGAAGGCAAAGAAGCCATTGTTGAACGAAGGTGGCTGCCCGACAATGCTTGTCGAAGGGGGCAGCCAGGGTCCAACAAGTCAGAGAAAAGATGGTGACGACAGAGCAACAATCTCAGTGGCTACAGGATGAGAGACAGAAAGCGGGTGGTTGACCGGTAGGAAAGGTGCCAAAGGATTCAGACCAGACAAGTCAACAGAAGGACATCCAAGTCGCCCAAATTTGTCGAGGGCAAAAAACCCTGCACCCGGCAAAGGTCCTTCAGGACCATCTACCAAGGGAACAGATGTCATAGTCTTCTGTATTCGAGAGTCAGATATAAAATTTTAGGAGCACGAATGACATGCCTGTCATTTTGATGGATGCTCTGGAGAGTGTGACCGACCTTGAATGGCTGTACATGAGTGGAGAGTACGTGCCCTCCCAGTACTGAAGGTTCGTGTAGGGCATTTATGACCCTTCAGAGGTACACAAGAGCCATTGGGACCAGCACACGACCTGCAGTATCTTGCTTCTCAAACATATCAGATTTCGAAGTCAAAATGAACCTTGGATGCTTACCTGACATGCTGACAGTGTCAGAGGATACGAGGAGATCACACCGGTCAACACTCTCAGCAACCAACAGCAAGATGGCGTAGAACCAGAGAGGGCACGAGAGATAGACGATGTGAGCGACAGAGAACACAAAAAGATCCCACTGGTTGACACTCTTGACAACAAAGATAGCGTGGAGCTGGCCAAAGAGGACACGAGAGACAAGAATGTGAGAGATGCACGAGACGGAGAACACGAGAGACAGAGAGGATGCAAGAGACAGAGGATGTGGGAGACAGAGAGGATGCAAGAGACAGAGGACGTGGGAGACGAGGATGTGAGAGACAAGAGACAGAGGATGCATGAGACAAGGATGCACGAGACAGAGGACCCACGAAATGGAGCGCGAGACGGAGGATGCCAGAGGCGGTAGATGTGAGACGGAGGACGCAAGGGACAGGACATGAGAAAATCACACTGGTCGACACTCTCGATGACCAGCAGCAAGATAGCATCAGGCCAGAGGTCAAGGTAGGGGAGAAGGAGGAGCATGGCTGTACTTAACAACAACGCCATAGGACAGAAATGGAAAGCCGCTGGTAGCCAAATCAGGTATTCTTTGTTATACACAGAACATTTGTTCTGTGCGAAACATGGATTAATCATTCCATGTTATTCCACCACCGGTTATCCCAGAAAATGTGTGTCCACTGTGACGGGTTTTACAATGAAGTCACAATATGATCCAATTGGGTCACACCTGTCAGCAATATATTTACTGCCCTCCCGACATAACCTTTCGACAGGTTGCTAATTTGCATAATCCAATATAAGCCTAGGTCGTCTGACAAACATACACAAGACTTACAGGGATTTTGCAGTAAGTTTGATGCCAGCAAGAAGGCTAGTAGTCCATCTTATGAAGTAGAATATGAAATCTTCTAAGTATTGGCCAGGATGGCCTCGGCCGAAAATTGTGACCAAGGCATTATTCTCTGATAAAGCCTACAAACCACTGAAACAAATGTTAATGTTGCTCAAGCGAAGAAAAATTATGCTAGCTGACAATATGCACAATAAATTGCTTTCGCGCCCAGTGGAGCATTGTCTGTTCGTTTTGCCAAGAACTAACTACAAAGTCAGGTCTTCAGAAGTTATTCAGAAATTAAAATATATTGCAGTTCTCCTATGTGCCCCACCCCCCTGTATTGGGCACCTATGCTGCCCTTCCTGCGTTGTCAGTACAGCGCACCTACCCCTACGCTACCCTCTCACTTGCCCCCGGTTGTGCTGCTGCCCCATTGCTATCACCTGCCCCCACTGGTGCCGCTGCCCTATCATTAGCACCCGGTTGTGCCGCTGTGTTGTCAGTACGGCACCTCTTGAACGAGGCCGCAACCAAGGCCTTTTCTGCAATCTGCGGCTGGTAGTTGAGAACAGCTTCCCATCCAAAAATCTTTCTGAAAAGGCACTTTGGGTTGCTTTTGTGTTATCGAGTGGACTGGAAACTTACCGGTTCCACAACAATAATAGTTCATCTATGAAAGCTTTGTCCTCTACGTTATCTGTATCTTCGAACCACCTGACAATGGCATTGTAGAACACGGTATAGTTGAACAGCACATCTCACAGCCTCCAGGACCCACAGCTTGTGAGTGCAAAACCCACCTACAAAATGTGCATCAACATTTGTACTCCACAAATCAGTCTTACCTGTACTGCTATGTATGCAATGGCCCGGGGGGTCACTTTCTTCATCTTGAGAGTTTGAGCTACATGGGCACAGGTGCACCTTTCCGCATGGCGGCGCTTCACAGGAGCATCTTCTTCTTCATCGACAGATGTTGGCAAAGTGAATATGAGCTTGAATGACTGACCAAATCTTGAGCGCGATGAATAGCAACAAACCCGACTAAAGGGATAAGTCAGGTCTATGGTGGGGGTCTGCAGGTGCAATATGTTCATCCCCAAAGAGGATCCTGTGAAGGTTAGTGAAGACTCGGGTTATAGGGAATGATGAGGAGTAGGTGTTATAGTTGACTGCAGTTAGTCCGAAGGTAGTCCGAAGCGTGGGAAAGTAGTCCGAGCGGTGATCGGACTGTCGTGCACTTTGCGGAGAGGTGGAGAAGGTGCGGGACGCAGTCGACAAGCCCCATAGTGGACTCAGATGTCTGGAAAATAGGTCACAGAAGGGAGATGGAAAAACGGATGATCAAAGATGCATTCGGAAATGCTAGGTACAGTGTTTTATAGTCCGGGAATTCCCCAGGACTGTGTAGCTACTAGGAATAAGGTTCGGAACAGTAAGAAAACAATATCCGAAGTACATATACTAATGAAAAGGAATGATACTAAAAGGAGTCCGACGTTAGTCCGACCGGTTTGGTCATAAGACCGTGTTTTCGGACTTCCGGACTTCGGACTATGCACAATACGGACCGGAGTGGTTCGGACTAGCGTGGGAAAGTGGGCGGAAATGCTCGGAAATAGGTGATACAAACCTAGAGCGGCTCGGAGCTCTACAGCCAGTCAACGAGGTTTGAATCACACACCTTAAATAAAATGGAACCTCTGAAAAGTCCTTTGGCGGGTTCAGTCGGATCATATTTATAGTTGTCATATACCAGATTTTATGTATTTCCCTCCTACTCCGTTTCCGAGCTCCTCCGAGCTCTTCCTAGTTTGCTCCGCATTTTCAGCGCTCCGGACCTTGTTCCCCTGCATCTCTGAACTCATACACCTCCGAGATTTCGGAGTTCCGAGCGTATCTCCTTTAGATCTCCTCCATTCTGTACCTTACGCTAACCACATCCGTACGCCGGACGCAAGACTCCTTCGAGGCTGTGTGACCATAGCTTGGGGTGTTCATAGCTCCGGAACACTGCCCCGAAATCCTATGTATGTCCGCTTTTGATTCCGTAGTTATTCCAATCGTATATATACTGTACGATTACACTCCTGTACTTTAGTTCGAATGTCGACATAGACAAACTCCTAGTCTCTGATCACCCTCTTGCCTGTTTGGGACGAATCCCCTTGTGGTCCTCTCGTCCCCAAACACCTCAGGTTTGCTCCCCCTCATCGTCAGCTGTCACGACCACCATCTGATCGCCGTCGGAGCACACCTCTGTCTCCGACCTCTTCCGACCTCCAGGACCCGAACTGCAACAAGGGCACAGCACATAAGCTGAGGCCGACGACCCATTGCGTCCGAGCGAACTCCGAGATTTTCGGAGTTTTGGAAATCCGGTCAGGAGTTGCACGGTCCTTAACAATAGTCCTCATAGAGGAATGTCACCATGAGTTTGCTGTCACAATGAAATCAGGATGCAAGTCCCTGATTTTGTCACAGTGTCTGCATGGTCCATTAGTAACAATGAGGGTGCTGCATTCGAACTTACTCAGGGGAGTCCCAATCGTACTCGGCAGGACAGAGGAGCCTGGCTGTGGCATTGTTACTAAACCCACGTCCAAATTTATCATGGGGGTTAAGCGGTGGGTTGGAGGTGGAAGAATGTTTGAGCAAGGCGACTACATGAAACTTCAAACAGCAGGCATCGTCACTGCACACAGCATCCGCTCCTTCGGTGGGCTGGGGAGCATAGTAAGTTGACTCCTTAGGTCCTCGGCGAAGAACTCACCTGCTTTAGAATACCATCCAAGTCTGTCTTATCGGCTGTGCTGTTAACCCATTGCTGCAGTTCAGGAATCCATTTCTTGAGTTCTTCGTAGCTCGCATAAAGCCAAATTTCCCTCGCGAACGATGTCAGTTAAACGTCACGCCAAAAGTAAGGTATTCTTACTCTTCAGTAGAAGGGTGGCCCTCTTTTCGTCGTTCTGCTTCGACCAGCATGTCCGTCAGGTTGTCACTGAGGCTGACAAGCCTTTTCAGGGCTCGTCCCCGCCTACGCCAGACAGCCAACCTAAGGAGATAACAAAAAATTAGTGACTAGCTGGATGTGTGGCATCAATCGAGATACTTTGAATTCCCTGTGGTCTGCGCAGCATGTGCAGCTTTCAATTGCTGAATCTCGTATTCCAAGGATGCTACCTGATGCTGTAGAGTGTGGGGTGGGGGCTGCGAGTCTGACATGCAAGAACGCTGGCAGTTGGATGACAATGCTTTCTGCTTCTGAGTATTACTTCAATTAATATCAAACTGAAACCTAAGTGCGGAGCTTACCGTGTTTCCAATGCTAGGTTGACGTTGTCAGCGTAATCATTACTCGGTAATGACACTGATCGGTGGACAGCCTAATGATTTAATTCCACAGTAAGTCTAGCTGCACTTCAAAATATTTACTCTGATCAAGGTTAGAACATACCGTGGACCGTCCCAGTCGCAGGCCGAGGATGTCAGGGTCAATATTGCGGATGATGCAGAGATCTGAGTACAGAACTTACTGTGTACCATCCCGATGACAGGTTGAGAATAATATTGCAGGGGAGGACGCTGATCTGTGGAGTAAGATTACAGGGTGTATGAAGGCTCAGTCAATTGAATACCAATGGAACTTACAATGTAGAAACCCGATGACAAACTGACGATATCAGGGTCAATATCAGCAGGCAATGACACTGATCTGTGGGTGCCAAATTGATTTAATTCGTAAGTAAAATGGAGAGATAACCTGATATGGAATCACATGCCCATGCCTCTGCCCGATGCCGCCCATTCAATGTCGCTGGTCACCACCCTCTCTGCCAGCATCAGGAGCTACCTCCAGCTCCCCGCCGATGATGGCAAAGCTTTTGTTCTTCTTCTTTTGGCCAGCCACACCAATGTCACGCACTACGCTGCAAAGTATAATATCCGTAAGTACAACCTAACCAGCACACTCACGTCCCAGTCATCATGTGCCTCAACTTCCCTTGTTTTCCTCGACTTCCTTTGGAGCTTCAATGGTCTGTCTTCTTGATGCTGAAAGACGGACATAAGGTCCACCACTATGCACATGTTGCAAAGAGGACGTACACATGGTAAGTGGCTCAATGTATCTGTTAATGGGGGCACTCACTTCCAGCAGGCTCGAGCAGTATGTATACCACGAGGTTTGGTTGACTAGCGACCACAAGGCTAGAGCCTTCCTTGCGGTTGTGTCGGAGGGCGGCCGGGCCCTCTATGTTGTAAAGCTCTGCTTCGCGCTGTCGGTTCGCCTCTCCAGCGTGGTAGAGGTCCTTACCCTGTGTCAGAACGTGGAGGACCTGGCGATCAAGTCTAGTCTCCGCTATATTCCCTGTCATGCGAAAAATCCTCTCTTAGTGCCCTTGAGGAACCTGCTCAGGATCAAGACTATGTTCACAGAATTAGCCACAGTCACCGGCGAAGAGCACATTTTCTTACCTGAGTTTGTCTGGTTCAATCGCATCTCTCAACTCCACCTGAACTTATCCTGGGCTTCATTGGACTCAGTACCTGAGGGACTCTCCAGCTTGGCAAACCTCACCACCTTTCGATGTTCTGGGCAACCAGTCGTTTATGCACCTCCGGGCTTGTGCAGGTCCTCGAAAAAGGGACGACAGTAGTCTTGATTCTATGGATTAACGACATCGTGATGGAGATGTTAAGGACCGTGCAACTCCTGACCGGATTTCCGAAACTCCGAAAATCTCGGAGTACGCTCCGGCGGTTTCTGGAAGTATGCTGAGAGGATCGTACAGTGGCGTGTAGACAACGAAGGTATGTGTTACTCACGTTATTCAGTCTCCTCGTTTTGACTATGAACGTAATCAGTGAAGGGATACGAGTATCCACTCTACCTTGGGCGCCCCGACTTCTTCAGGGACTATAGATGTGCGGGGTTTCACATGTTGTGAACTCTAGAGCGGTATGCATCCTGTCCGAAACCTAGTGGTTTAGGGTAGAAGGGAACGACGAGGGTGATGGAGAGACTAAAGTAAATAATTCAAGTTGGCAATACGTCTTCATGGATGCTAGGAGTGACGCAGGTGGGATGGAGGGAATATGGTAGGTAATTTGCAATATGTTGTCATGAACGACAAAAGTGAGATGGTGAGAAATAATGTAAATATTTTACTATACGTCTTTATGGGTGCAAGGAGTGATGAGGGTGAGAGACAAATAAAATTTGTAGAAGAATCAGCGATACGCCTTTATGAATGACGAGGGATGGTTGAATAAATGGGAAAATGGCTGTGGAAATGGTTGTTTGGGTTAATGAGGAAAGATGTGGGATGCGCTGGTGACGTGGACAGCGAGTAATGATCGGGGAGGGTTTGAGGGGGGACATCCCTGGGGAAGTGGATAGCAAGTATGGGACATGACCTACAATTTTGGAAGCTCAGCGTGAAAGTGAACAGGAAGGACGTACCAAAAGGAGGGAAGAAATGCTGAGTGGCAACAAGTAGTGAGGGTTTGAAAGCCTGGCGAGGTGAGTAACGAGAGCGAGCCACCAGGAACGAGTCCCTTCAATTCCAGATGCTCAGCGTGAATGGGTGAATTAAGGATGTACAAGTGAGAAGATATTTGCTTGATTGCGAGTCCCCAGGGAAGAGACGTTCCACTGAGTCTTTAACCCCACTGTCACTCAATACGAGGTGGTGACGAGGCGACTCTATGGATGCAAAGTCCAAGAATGTTCTCGGTGTGATGCAAAGTCACTCGCCAAGAGGATGGTGAGCGGCACAAAGGCAACTCAGGAAGGGCGGGAAAGTTGAGGCAGGAGCAAGCTTGGATGCGGCGGGGCAGGATGGGGCGGAGAGCAACACAAGCGAGGAGGCGAGGCGGTAGGGAAGAGTGGGCGGTAGGAAGAGAAGTGAGTTGGGTGTTAGTGTAATAAAAGTGTAATGAAGTGAGGGTGGGAGACGTTGAGGCTTGATTGCCTTGTTTGGTTACTGGCTTTTCCCATGTTCCTCATTTGTGACGCCAACTTCTACTAAGTACCACAATGCTTCCGTCACTACAACACCTCCACCCACACTCAACTCTTCCCTACCATCCACTCTTCCCTGCCGCCTCGCCTCCTCGCTTGTGTTGCTCTCTGCCCCGCCCCGCCCCGCCCCACCACATCCAAGCTTGCTCCCACCTCAACTTTCCCGCCCTTCCCGAGTTGCCTTTGTGCCGCTCACCATCCTCTTGGCAAGTGACTTTGCGTTGCACCGAGAACATTCTTGGACTTTGCGTCCATAGAGTCGCCTCGTCACCACCTTGTATTGAGTGACAGTAAGGTTAAAGACTCAGTGGAACGTCTCTTCCCTGGGGACTCGCAATCAAGCAAATATCTTCTCACTTGTACATCCTTAATTCACCCATTCACGCTGATCATCTGAAATTGAAGGGACTCATTCCTGGTGGCTCACTCTCATGATTCACCTCGTCAGGCTACCTAACACTCTGCTCATCGTCGCCACGCACCATTCCAACCCTCCTTCATCCCCGCCCTCGCCCTCTACTACCCTTCTCCCCCATTTCCCATTCCGTGATGGCCACCGCTCTCACTAAATTCCGCCTGCAGTCCCGGCCCGATGGACGCAAGTTCATCATTACTTACCCATTTTTACCATCTCATTGGCTTTCACAGCCCCTTTATCTGCGCACGACGCCAAGGCCATTGCTACATGTAGCAAGACCCAATTGGTGATCACCTCCCCAAACATGATGTTCATCCCAGAGCCTCACGTGGACGCTGAGGAGCTGCGCACACGTGCTGATGGTCGATTTGGCACAGCTGACTGCTTCCAGTGGCCTCAAGACTATGTGAAGGAATTCGAATATGCTGTTTGCATTCCTCGGCAAGAGTGTCACAAAGCCCCCAATCACTTCAGCTGGGCTTGGTACACACCCACCCTCGAAGACTTTGATACCATATCTGCAGCAGACCGTGACCATCTACCTGGGAAACTTAAGCTGGAGCAGATCCAGGGGTTAGTCAGCTTGCTGAACATCGCTCAGAGGCATTACGATGCTTGGAAGACGTCCTGGGGCAACAAGAAGGACTTAGTGGCCCGACTGATTCTTACCCTTCGCCACTCCATCTATAAGTTAATGCAAGAACCCCTTCCGTGGCGCGACGTTGTGGCACTGGTCGCCCAGGTCCAACGACTCTTCCTAGACATTATTGCCTTCCATGACTTTTGCAAGGTAGTCGTACCTCGTATCACTTGGCCTGACGTCGTTCCCCACCCAGTGAGCGCCACCTGGATGGGCTGCTTCACCAGGGACAGTAGAGTCTGCAATGAACTTTTTTGTGCCGGTGTGCTGGTATGGTACATTCGTTCTGACTTTTCAATCACCGCCACCACAATTATTGAGAAATCCATCACGTATACATTCCCCGACCACATCATCCGTGCGCAGTTCTCTATGCCACGTAAGACGGTCCAACCATTTGCTCTGCTATTCGCCGGCCCAGGTGGCAGGGACCGCCATACAAAATCCTGCCTCTTTTATGAGTGTACTCCATTTCTGGCTACCGCAACAAGCATCTCAAGCTCGTCACAAGTGGCGTCAGGTTCATCTCAAGCGGCCAAAGTCCCAACTGTCGCTCAATCGAAGAAAGAGGCTAGGAAGGATGACCTGCAACAGTCGAGCACTCAGGGACGGCCAAATCCAAGTAAGGATTTATTATCCCAATTGCAAAAATCCGAAACTAACCACCACCTGCTGTTGAAGAAGGTGGCCACGACAAGTGGTCTGACCTGAGCGTCCCTGAGATGCCGCTGGCACTCATTTTTTGGGAGCAGGCGATGAAACAGGTGGACAAGGATCCCTCGAGGGTCAAGACCCGTGTGGAGGACACAGGATATTGTGCCCCTGAGCCCGGCCTGTTGATCTTGGGTGGCTCGCCAGAGCGGCGTCAATTATTCTTGGCGAACTGGTTAGGTGTTTGAAAGTTCTGGATCAAACGGCTTGAAGAGGATACGGCGTCTCTACACCCCTCCTCGCAACAGTGGCACAACTTTCTCGTTCGATTGTGAATAAACTCGCTGGATGAGGATGAAGCCGGACCATCAAATGGCAAAGGCAAGACCAAGGCGAAACTTCGCCAGAGTGGACTCTCGCAGGTGTTTGCAGAGGGCGTTCACATGACACAGGGCTCCTGCTTGGGCCCTAAGGAGTCAGTGGAATGGCGTGACCAAATCGTCTTGATTGCTTCCCTCGCCAACCCACCTGTCTGCCTGGTCTGCGGAATCCTTTGGGAGCTGTTTGAACTCGGGTTCCATCATGAGCTCCGAGCTATAGACCGCGCGATGGTGCCAGATAGGCGCAATGCAGCTTGCTTGACTGCGTGTTGCCGGGACCACATGGAGAGATGAAGTGGGAGGGCTTGTTGCCCCGCGAGAAAGGAGACCTGGGTTTTACAGACGCTGTCCCCCGCAATCGGGCTGTCTTCAACAGCTTCTGTATTGTCCTCTCGGCTTGGCCTGGTGCACATCCCGGCCTCTACAAGTTTGTGACTACACAAGACCCTGAGCGGCGCCATGTTGTTCTACACACAGTGCTTCTTTGATTGATTCGCTAGGCCTCCCATTGTCCCGCACGCTTTTCCACACAACTTCTATCAATGAACTCATTTCGTGTGATTCCTTCCCTCACCATATGCTCCGCCTCATGTAGCATTGTCTCCCTCCGCGCCAACTCAATAATCGGGTTATGTTTATATACACAATTAATCAGAATCTTTGGACGATTTTTCATAAGGACTAGGAAAATGTCTTTCAATGACTGTTTGGCTCACAAACAAGTTGACGAACTAACCAGATTAATTACATGCAGGTTAGGCCACTAGTGGGGAGGAGGTGAGGCAAAGGCACCTTCACTTGCTTGATACGTGCAGCCCACGCTTTTAGCCACATGTTCACGACTCAGTCTCAGTGCACGTGTGCCGTTGGTTTGGCATTTAAGCCAACCTGCCCTCCCCCTTCTCCCTACATCACAACCTATTATACCCACCCCTGGAACCATGTTCAAGTGTGGGGGCGATTGCGAGCGGACTTTTGACAGTCCCAGGGCACTCACGCAACATTGACAGGCATGCCCTTCCCATCAAGCTCAGCAGGCCCGCTTGCAAGAAAGACTACGAATTACAGAGCCACCCGCAAAAAAGGCTAGAATCTCTGGCGTATCCAGTCTAACCTTCAACCATCCCCATGAATCACATGAACCATCATCCCGTCAATCCTGGATATCATCCGCAACGTGTTGGCTGAAGCCTCGACAAAGTGGTTTCATCTAACACCTTTCAAAAGGGTAGGAGCACAAAAAGACTGTGAAGAGTGTCGCAGTGGAGCACATTCTAAAGGAAAAGTCGCTTGTGCCAATGATGGTCCGTGTTTCAAACCTGTCACTCTACGACACTCAAAAAGTACTGTTAGAATGCATTCATGGAGCGTCTATCGCCCATGGGCTTCAATATTTTTCCTTCACTTTAGGCATTTTGAAATCAGTGCTCAAACACCTACTCCGAATCCTACATGCAGTCGATCCCTCTCGTATACAGGTGGTGAATGACAGGTATATCCTGTCATATCTATATGAGCATACTAACGCCATTGCATCTTGGTAGGTTTAAAGCTGTTCCATCTTTCGGTCTGCAAAGTATTTGCCCGTTCCCGGACAATGTCACAAACCTTAGCCATCGCCCAGCATGGTTTTTTGAAGACGTCCTTCTGGTATGGCGTACTCTAGCTTCATCTATTAGTAACCCCACACCCAAACAGTGTGCCATACCAGTCTTCGATGGCCAGCTACCACCCAAGCACAATGAGCTTGTTCAGACTCTCCTCTTCTGTCTGGCTGAATGGCAAGCCCTTGCTAAACTTAGGCTTCACACAGAGGACACACTCGCACTGCTGCACCAAGCTCTACGATGGCTTGGTGCACAAACACGCAAATTTCAGCGAGTTACTTGTCAAGCCTTTCTACGAAGGAACTACCCCCAGAATCGGCTGAACGATGCAGGAGGGAGACGGCCGATGTGCAATCTGGACAACGACGGAAGCCCCGACCTCCGAAGCCCTACCCCGGACGTTCAATATCAACACCTACAAATTCCATGCTCTGGGAGACTACAAAACAATGATTCGTCGGTTTGGGACCACAGATTCATACACCACGTGAGTGGTGAGTGTGTTGTTGGTATCAGAAACACTTAAAAAGGAATATTGACCAACTGGTTCAAGGGCAAATGAGCACACAAAGTCATCAAAAGGATTTATCAAAACTCAAACCAGAAAGATGTTGTGCGGCAATTTGCAAAGCCATCAGGAAAATTTCAATGGACAGATAATCCTATATAATCACCAAAGGGGGGTAAATAATGCTAGATATAGCATTATAAATGTCTAGCATTATCTACCCCCTTTTGGTGATTATATAGGATTATCTGTCCATTGAAATTTTCCTGATGCGCAGGAGAGATGAGGGGCGCTCCTCAGGCGGCAACTCGACCTGGACAATCCGCCGCTCGAAATGGAGCTAATTGATCAGCCGCTGCAGATCCACTATTCTATGGCCAATGCCCCCAGAAGGGACAACGTGCTCAACCTCCCGTGGGTACTTCAGGAGCATCAGACAGACCCTGCAGTGAAAGTAAAAATAACCTTTGGATATCAGTCCTCGATTGAATGATTTGAACAACAGCCAGACTTCATGCGAAACCTCAAGGATCATCTGCTCTCAAGGTTACTTGACCTAGACTATGATGGAGATGAACATATTTTCACCCCCGACGAGCGTAGCAAGATTGAATTCACCAACCTCAATTCTGTGGTGGAGTTGAAACTTCTGCGGGTCAACTATACGACATACGACATATGCTGAGACTACAACACGATATGAACCAGGAGGGGAGATGTAGTTATGTTGTCCTCAAGAGACGAACAACACCCATTCTGGTATGCACGGGTAATCCATGCATTCAATATCCAGGTCTTTTTCTGTCCTGATGGCGTTAGTTGGTCGAGGCATCACATGGATGTGCTTTGGATCCGCTGGCTCGGGATTGACCAGCAGAATCAGTGGGGGTTCAAGGAAGCCCGACTACCAAAGGTAGGATTTGTCCCGGATAGAGCTGACCACGAACCATTTGGTTTCCTAGACCCTTCCCTGGTCATTCGGAGGTGTCACTTGATCCCATCGTTCTCGGAAGATCGCACATCAGAACTTCTACAGGAGGGACCTTCATTAGCCAGACTTCCTGGCGAAGTGGTCGACTGGGCAGTATTCTATGTCAATATGTGAGTTTTACATGTTCTTGGTGCATAGACCATGCCCAAGCTAACCTGTGAAGATTTGTGGATCGTGACATGTTTGCGCGATTTGCTGGGATAGGAGTTGGCCATCTCGCACTCAATGTAGGGGGTCGGATTCCCACACTCATGGTTGAAGCTGATGATAATATGGCCGAAGAAGAAGATTGGTATGTCACGAAGCAAGGAGTAGGTTGAGTTGACCTTCGACTTGGCAGGGAACATGTTCAGGATGTTGATGATGAGGTTGAAGACGAGGAGGAGGAGGAGGAGGAGAATGTGAGTGACAACCAAGAGGAACTCGACAATTCTGATTCGGATAAGAGCAAGAGATAAGGTGATGCATATGCTCCGTACATATCCCCAGGGCGCACACAACCCCTTCAATCCAGGCCGGTCACATGTCTGATAGTTCGACCTTCGAGGAGACTTTATGTACCTTTCCTTTGTGATTCATCCAGTTTTCATTAGCCACATTGACTCGCCTCGAATACCCATAAATCTCGACAAGATATCTTGCCAGGGATTAGAAGGCGCGTAAACATGTACCCTTAATAGATATCTTGCCAGGAATTCGAAGCTCGGATTTGTAGTGATAATGATCAACTCCAATGTGAACCATCGAAACCATCATATAGATGGCATTCATTGGACAAATTATACGGCTAATAAATCTGGTACAGAGGTAACAGACCATACAATACCTTGTAACTGTGATACAATATTATTACCACCTTGCAAGATAAGTCAGCTAAATACAATGCCTTGTATTTGTGATATAATATTATCACAAACTCACAAGATAAGCCAGCTAAATATAATACCTTGCATTTGTAATACAATATTATCACAGCCTTGCAAGATAGATCATCTAAATATATTGAAATATGTAGCATACATGACAATATAAACTGTTCACAATAAA
>JBBPNE010000691.1:0-14787 GCA_038090735.1 Xerocomellus amylosporus | reverse complement strand
AACTGCAAGGTTGTTCAAGAACATTGACCGATGAGGGTGTCCTTGCGGGCAAAGGTCGAGTGACTCTCGGACGAGGACAATGGCCTCCTCGAGGTCCTCCATCGCCCCCAGCTGGTTGTACCGAGTGGAGAGATGCACTGCAAGGTTGTTCAAAGACATTGGCCGATCAGGGTGGCCTTGCGAGCAAAGGTCGAGTGCTTCTCGATCGAGGACAATGGTTTCATCGAGGTCCTGGATTACCCCGAGCTGGTTGTACCGAGAGGCGAGATCAATTGCAAGGTGGTTCAACGACCTCCACCTATCAGGGTGTCCTTGCAGGCAAAGATCAAGTGCTTCTCTGTGGAGGAAAATGGCCTCATCGAGGTCTCTCGTCCCTCCAAGCTGAGCGTAACGGTCACTGAGATGATTTGCAAGCCAAGTGAAAGAGACAGATCGCTTGGGGTGACCGGGTGGGCAAAGTTCCAGTGCTTCACGATCAAGGTCGATCGCCTCCTCCATGCAGTCGGTTCTCCCTCCTTGCTTAGACTTGGCGACGAGAGATTTTGCGCGTGAATGTAACTGTTCAACTGGTAGGTACATCGTTTCAGTGCTCCGTACGTCGACAGAAAGACACAAGTACCTTCCGAATCCATGGTGGCTCGCCGAACTTGATTCAACTCGGTGGTCTGGGAAAACACTGGTATGTTGTGCGTGCGGGCGCCGTGCCAGGACCGAAAAGGTAACGGTACACAGGTTCTAACACACCCCGACACCGCGTGGACTCTTTTTTCGCAAGGCTAGCCGCATCCTCCGACGAACCACCCCCTCGCTCTCTTGGAATCGCCCTCTCTTCCTCGTTCATCGTATTCCGCTGCCCGCGCCCATCACTGACGAGGTGGGATGCCTTGATAAAGTTCTCGGCTTTTGCTTTGCACCACGATCGTTTGTGTAGTTCTCGTTGCCTCCTGGGCGTCAACTACTCTCCAACTCGCCACCGCGATGGAACCCACACGCCTGTCGAGTACGCCTTACATTCGTGATTCATTCCGAGTGATGTGGGCACGTATACTCATGAAACGAGGTTGGGGGCGCTGGAAAGATGCCTCTCTCGATCCTCTCTATGAATCAGCAGGCTTGTCAAGCCACAACGCATGGCAGAGAATAGAAACGTCGCGGTGGTGGATAACTTTGAAACAATGAGACCCAAGGCGAGGTTGAGCAAAGGCGTGGTGGGAAGGATGCAAGCGAGCGCGATGGCAATGCTGAGAGCTGGGAGAAAGCACAAAAGATATAAATGCTACCCTGAATGGTCAGAGAATGGGGAGGGGAATGTCAACACAAGACCACATACCTTTGTCCCATTCGTGTACGAGTATCATTTGGATAAAGGTTCCCTTTGGTCAGGGTGACGACGAACCCGGTGGCGCAATAGTAGGTGGCGCAAAGCACGCGCCCAAGGAGCGTCATTTATCGGCTGGTTGGGTGATATTCGAATGGCTGCGGAGCAATCTGTCGAGTTGGCCATAATTGTCATAAATCTTAGGGTGGATGTTTTCCGTAGTTGGTGCTAAACGGTTCGTTCTTGAAGCGTATACACTTACCAGGATACCACCGTCCCTACTTTCCGCCGCCCCTCGCACTTTGGACACAAGATATCGAAATCTACACGAGGGCCGCCGACGGGTTGTGGGCTATCGTGTCTAACACCCGAATACGCGCGTCAGAATGGAGTCAGATGGACCAGAACGAAACACACCCATAGCATGAGACAGATTCAAAGACGAACGGCAAGAACAAGTTTTCCAGAAACCCCGTGTGGTCCAACTTCGTGTCGGGGCATGAGACGCGTTGACGCGTTTCAAACCCCGATAGGCTGCTGCCGAACGTTGCCGAAAAGTATGGACCAACCAAATCGAACAACATCCAAATCAACGCCCGATTCCTATCTAAACTTCTCTCTTCTACGGGATTGAAACCAGAAAAACAGGATCGCACGCGTTGCTGACCCAAACAAGGGAGTACTTCACGAATTTGCGTGACGTTGTGCGCTCGGAGGTCGTGCAATTCAAATACACGGGATCATTATTAGTAGCATCTGGTTTTTCTGTGCATACATATTTTGTCGTTCTGCCTTGTACCGGTAAGAAGGAACTGGATGTGAGAAGCTTCGTCAAGTGACCACGGATGTGACCCCCGAGGATCCCTACGCCAAGCGACCCGAAACACGAAAAGATGTACAAGAAAAAAAAGAAAAGGTCGACATGAATTAAAAAAGAAATCGTTCACACAAAATCGGTGACAGTCGTGATCCCCATTCCCAATCGTGGGCCAGTGCATCCCCGAGCATACCGTCGTCAAGTTCATGCGACGTGACATCCCTCAAATCCTATCCGCATCCCCGTCGTACAACCGATACGCCGCGAAATGCCTCGCAGGTACTCGCTTTTCATACAACAGGTCGAGCCTACCATCACGAACACGCACTGAGGAAGAACGACAAAACGGAAAAAGACAACCACGCACTCGTCGACGGTCCGCCCTCTGGTCTCGGGAATGAAGAAATACGCCCAGATCGTCCCCGCAAACGCGAGACCCCCAAAGATGAAGCCGACGTAGCCTCCGAGATTCGCTTCGTCGGGGTTGACGCTACGTCGTCAGCGCGAGCGAGGTCAAGGCAAATGCATGCGTGAATGGACGTGAGCACGGGCAAGGGCAAGGATGTAAGCATCCCACAAATCGTGGATGAACGGGCCACTCACAGGTAGGGAATGATGATGTTAGCAAGCATACCACAGAGCGAGTTGGTCCAAATCCCGATACCGACCGTCTTTGAACGGAGCTTGGCAGACGAGACTTCAGCAAAGATGACGTATCCAAGTGGACCACTGTTCGTTTTCGACCGGGGAGATGGAGGTCAAAAACCTACAAAGAATAAGTAACACAGACGCACATGCTAGTTTGATAGACAAAGTTGTAGATGATCGTCTACGAACATCCGGGGGTCAGCTCCACCTACGCCAGGGACCTACTGGGGTGGGCTTACAAACGCAGAGACCGCCCATTTGGCATCTTGGTTCGCGTTCCCTATCCAGATAAATCCGATCAAGAGCAAGACGACGGTACAAGCAACCATGCCCCAGTTGAAGATGAAGCGACGGCCAAAGCGGTTGACAGTGTAAAAGGTCAGCAGATTTCCGACGACCTGTGCACGAGGGTCGTGAAGCAGATGTCAATCGGAGTATATCGTGGTACTTACCCCGATGGCAGTCACTCCCACACCGAGGTCGAAGGCATTGCTCGTGGCAAACCCGGCAAGCTCGAAAAAATATGTACTGAATCCCAAGACAAAGACCACACCTAGAAACATTGTCTGAGCACCGAAATAGACGCGCGCCCTCGCTGTTCCTCACCTGCGCCCTGCTGGAGCACAAACACCATCATGGCAACGACCGTACGCTTGGTATTTTCACCTGGAACATCGCTCAAAGGGTATTCCACGAGTACGCGAAAGGAATGGCTTACCCCTGAAGCAATCCACATACGTCGCTGTCGCGGCATATGAGTCCTCGAGTTCGATGGTCTCCTGAATTTGCTGTCGCTGGAGTTTTGCATCGACCGTCGGACCTCCGAGATGGCTGAGGACTTTTTCCGCATCCTCATACCGACCTTTGCGTACTAGCCACCAGGGTGACTCGGGTGCAAACGGAAGGCCAATCAAGAGGATGACAGGAAAAATCCACTGGAGAGCGCTGAGAGAATGGATTTGACGAGGGCATGTGTGTATACGATACATCACTCACAACGGGAGCCTGTAGGCATAAACGTCTGTTCTGTTTCCGGTGCCCCGAATGACACCGTTAGACATGCTGTTGTGGTGTCCCCAAGTGAGAAGGGAAGTAAAACGATGCAGGTATGCTTACAATTGACCGACTATGAGAGCGTCAGCGGTCCAGCACAACGAAATATACACAAACTGGACTTACGATCGATCCAGAGGTTCACGGCGGCGGTCGTGATACCTCGCAGGGCAAGCGGAGACACCTCCGCACAGTAACCGCCAGCACACGAGACATACATCCCTATCATGACATGCTTCAGCGATCCAATGATATGTCTTCGTAGTCAATCGGCGAACCGAGAGCAAACCCATTGATGAGTTTCCCGGCGAGGAGCATCCCGTTGGCGTGTTTGGGAGTGAGGAATTGAATCAAGACGCCGACGATGGAGACCCCGCATGCAACAGCAACAGCTCCACGTCGTCTGTCATGTTCGCATGAGCAAACGAAAACATCAAGATACCCACATGGAAAAAAAAAACACTCGCCCCAACCGATCAGAGATCCAACCCAACGAAAGACCACCAAACATGCCCCCGATCGAGCTGACGCTGTTGAACGCGCTCTGCCAACTCGCAGGAAGGATAGGCTGGCCATCCGAGATGTATCCAAAGTCCGTGCGGAACTGGGGGACGCTCAACAGGCCTCCACCGACCTGGTCGTTCGGACATCATCCAACCCAGCCTCGCTCGGGCAACGTCCAAGGTACGCGGAGAAACATACCTGTGCATCATAACCCCACAAGAGCGCACCGATACACATGAACATACACCAGAGGAAGGCGCGCCAGTAGATACGCATGGCCTGGAGCGGCGTCAGAGCATGTTCGGTGGCAGCGGCTTGTGCGAGGAACGTGAGGTTGCCGTGAGGAGTGCCCTTGTCGATGCTCGCGAGCTCGGTGGCCTCGGTTTTCTCTGTCGGATCTTGCGTTGTCGTTGCCATCGCTGAAAGAGAGGGATAGATGCGGGGAACACGGGGACACTTGGCCGATCGAAGGTTATATACTCCCGGAACCAAGCGACACCATTAAGACCCGGCCCGTAGTGTTGCCGTGAACTGAGTCGAATCGACGTGCAACCTCGTGCAACGAACCGAAGTTGTTCGAAGACGGCCATAATGGTTAATGGAAAGCTGTGGAGATAAACTTAGGTGAGTAGATAACTGGGCCGAATTTGAACTGCCCCACTTTCGAACGAGCCAAAGTCGAGGTTAGTTCGCTCGATTCGACGGCGACAACTTGAAGTACTAAGAGAATGCACCAAACAGGTGATCGAGAATCTGATAAGAGAACGGTCAGAAGGAACGATCCCCTTTGGAATCATGATTTCGATCATGTGGTAACACTAAGTATGAAGGAGTACAATCCGGGAGCCAGCTCGGGTAATTATAGACCAGGGGAATGTTGGGCCCCCTGACACCTCCAAGTCAAAATTCTGATAAAGATGTGCCTTAGTAATGATTGCTCCACATCAAGAGCAGCGTTCCCGCAAACAACCACAACAGCGACACCATCAGGTTATCTCGCGGCCCGACACCCGACAATCCCGTGGTCTGCGGAAGACTAGGTGCGCCGGTCGTGTACGTGCGAACATAATTGATGTCAAAGTAGGCTTCGTCGTATCGCGGACTTCCCGGCCCGGCCACGCAATCATTGTACTGACAACACAACGCGGGTCAACACAACGCGCCATCCACCCTCTTGTGCGAGCGCACTCACACATATTCCCGTAGGGCCCACGTTGGCGCACTGCGGGTCGTATATCGACGGCACGCCAGCCCTAGGAAAATGTCAGTACTCGACCTTCGTCGCGCACATAAGCACCTCACCAGCCTACACCACAGATCAATGTCCAACATAAGGTTTTGCTGCGATCCCGAGTAGTCACGAATTACATCGGGGGCGACCGCATGCGAGGACGCGACCAGGAGCGCGCCCAGAACTGACCGCCAATCCATAGCCCAACAAGGGAAACAGAAATGGAAAACGGGACGATATCTTGCACTGGCTAATTCCTTAAGAATCCGAGAAAGGCGGCGGTACATATCGGGATTCCTCCGACCGTCACCACCCGCGCGAGAACGATGGGGACATGGACCGAAGAGGCGGATGTGACGCATGAATGTAGGCAGAAAATACCCCCGGTGGTCATTTGACCGATTATGAAGGTGACAGCCAATGAAAGGAGACCACCTGTCCACAATAGAAGCTCCTGCCAGCGGGCATTTGACCGAAGCCGTAGGCGACGAAAGACAGATGGAGCTGAGCGCTGAGTAGCGACCACATGTACCAAGTAAGGGTGTGAGCACAATATTCCCAGTCGGTGTCAGCGCACAGTGAAAGCGAACGCGACGAAACATTCGCGAATTAGCCTCACGCTATTGTCTGCTGCCGCAGATCGTGGTCACCTGGGCTGCGTTGAGAGGCCGAATGGACAGGGCCGAGTGAGCGACGTTCGCCGTGTGGATCAAATTCACGTGAAAGGAAGAAACCGGAAAACGAACAGCAAACCTTGTTTTAGTCTTTACGCTGTCCTATGTCATTGGTGGCAATGACACCATAACGTCGCTCTGGCGATGATCTCATCGAGGGTTCCAGCGACTCCTCGCCATTCGCTGGTGGCTGTCGCGACAACAGGGCAGGGCATCGACGGACACTGGAGAGTAGAGCCACGTAAAGTTGAAGTGGCTTGTCTCAGCTCAAGGGAGGATTCATGACAATGTTCGGTTGGCCGTTCGGTAAGTTGTGAGCGAAAAAATGAAGACGGGTGGGAACGAAACCCCTGAAGGATGATTATGTAATGAAAAACTTGACATTTTCCTTGCGGTGTTCAACACGGCACGCGAGGATGGCTTCACGTTCTTTACTTTCAAGTCGGATTGGCGCAGCGTCGAGGCATGTCCGGCAACCAGCTCGTCAACATATCCGACTACTGGCCTCCGAGCCACCATCGGAACGACCGGGGCCGGTCGTTACACCGCCAAACCCATTAGGCAAGGAGCAGTCATGGCTAACGCACAAAGTCAAGGCAAATCCCTCCCTTTATGCCATCTTTCTTGGAGTTGCGCGTGCTCTTGGGTACGGCTCGCCCAAACAGCTCGCGAACAGACGCGCATTACACATGTACAACGCCCTGTGCGCAACGCGTGCAGACCAGGAAGCCGACTTTTGGAGAAAAGGTATCGCTGCCCGTTTTCCGTTCTACGGTCTTACTCATACTTTACGGAACGATCCCTCAAGAATGTGCACTCCCTCCTACTTTCCAGTCTTGGTTTACTGTAACCAATCTGCACGTATGGCTCCTTACCGTCCGTTTACGAGCCCTCCCTGCACCCCATGGATTGAACCACATACAAGGGTTGATCGATCACTTTTTCCAGGACGTCGAAGAGCGCGTCCGTACCGTGCTTCAGCCTGGGGTCCTTCCACCCCGTTTGACATCCGACGCATCCCCTACATCATCCCACACGCCCGAAACAAAACACCGGGCAGAGCTCAGTAGATACACCTCCCCATATCCTAACAGCACCTTTTATACCTTCCCCTCTTCCGTTCCGCCACCCGACACGTTTCTATCCCCGGCTGCATATGCCAAGGCAGAGAAACAAGCGAGAGCCCCGGAGCGCCTCATAACGAGGCACATGAAGATATTCAGGGAACAGTGGGCGGGCCTGGGCATGAGTATGGACTTGGGGCTTGTAAGGGGAGACGCAGAGATGGCAGCTGCAGTCTGGAGAAACCTACTGGGTGGACGAGGGGCGAGAGGGATCTCCGTTGCCGGGGCGGGTGCAAACCCCAGCCCGAGTGAGGTCGACAACACAAGTAAACCAGGGTTCAGGCGTTCCGTGAATCTCGTTGGAGGTCTCGTGGAGAACGTGGAGAAACTCGATGTCGATGCCGAGGAGACCAGAGACGACTTGAGTGGTGTTTACGACTTTGGTGTGAGCGAGAGCGATCGGTGAGATATTTCAGTGTCGCTCGTACGCGTTGCTTCGTTACTCACCGATGACAGGTACATTGCTTACCCGGAACTTATGGAAACGCTCGTCGTTTACCTCAGACGTGAGGCGCAGCGACTCGAGCGGCTTCCCGACGAAGTCATCCTCGGACCACGGGTGGTGGGTAAGGAGGGCGAGGGAGTGAAGAAGCTGATGTGGGGGAAAGTGCGACCTTAAGGCTTTGTGCAGTGGGTAATTTGGTCTCTTGATCTGCCGTGAAAATCCATTATCCTTATCACATAATCAGAACACATCTACTGCATCCGTACTGTAGTATACTGATATTCTCGTTGGCATAGAAGAACGCACCGTCTCATTTTGCACTCGGCCAAGAGTGCGATCGCCGACTCCGACTAACAGTCACTTGGCCCAGTCGCCGTAAAGTGCATACCTAAGTAGTCAACGGCTGGGACACTCGGTGCTTTGTCATCTTGCTCCCAGCCTCGCTTTGCACGAACGATGTCGGAACCGTCGAAGCCGCTGCGCGCCGCGGTCAGTTGTGATATGGGGGAGGTGACGCCGACACATCATCTAGTGTGATTTATGACTAACTTGGAAGCGCTCCTCCAGGGTTTCTCTCTATCCTCGATCGCGCGTTAGCGCCGGGATACAGCATAATTTGATCCGAGTCAGTGACGCGCGGTCACAGGGCGACGATGAGAGCCTCATGAAGATCATCCACTTGGCCAACATAGCCTTTGTATTCCACGGAGAGAACTCATAGGCAGCCGCAACGCTGATTTTGATCGTTTCCAGAGACTTTTCAGTCATGAATAAGACTGTAATTCTTGCCAAGGCTAACAACGTCCTCGTCGGTGCTCACCCTTCCATTCCCGACCTGCAAGGCTTCGGGCGGCGCGAAATGGCTGTCGAACTGGTAATACGACGTCCTCTACGGCGGGCGACCGAGCTGATGCTGTGTTGCTCGCTCGCTCTAGGACGAACTCGCGTCTTGCTTCATTTACCAGGTCGGCGCTTTGGATGGCTTCCTGAAGCGTCACGGACTTCCCCTCAACCACGTCCGTACTCTGGTTTTCAGACAGGCTTCCTCACCTTGTTTTCTTCAGTTTCTTCTAGATCAAGCCACACGGTGCTGTGTACCGACAGATCGCACGCAATATTGACCTCACCCGTGCCGTCGTTGGCGTGGCCAAGGTTTTCAACGGCAGTGCGGCCCGGTCCGACATGGGCGTCGCATTCATGAGTCTCGCAGGTTCTGCACCAACAGGCGGCAGAGGGGTGTGCCGTTCATCGCGGGTAACGCTTTCTCTCTCCGACCTTCCCTTACCCGATCCCATCCGGGGCCATCCCTCGGTATCGTCTTGCATATTGCTAATTGCAAACGGAATAGAGTGGTTCGCGGACTGCGGCTATAACGACGAAGGAAATCTGTTGATCACACTTGCAGCGCGCGGGGAGGGCAATGTTCGGACGACGGCAAGAATGATGCGGCCTCGACATGGATCCAGACGTCGACGCAACAGAACATAGACGCACGGATGGTAGTAAAACGACGTGAGTCTGATATGTTCGCGGTTGGGTGCATCAGGAAAACACTGATGTCATAATTACGCATAATAAAGAGGAATTATGCATAATAAAGAGAGTTATGGAAACTTGCATAGAGTATACAGGTCCTCATAATCACCCGCAATGATTGTACTCACCGCTTCAATGTCGTATATGTCGGATTATGCAGATTATGTGGATAATGGGTAATGACGAACCATTATATTTGGCAATGGCCAACGATACAATACGACGGAAAAATACTAGTACTAGTAGTGTGATGGGTAGAAATCAGTGAAGGAGGGACCAAATGGTAAAGACAGGCGCGAAATGAGGGGATCACAAGAAAAATATTAATGGGGACACAGGCAAGATTAAGCGAAGTGTAAACTCGAAACCGTACCACAGCTCGTGATGACCGGGATGGCCGGGCCCAAACCCATGAACGATCTAGTCCACTTCCATGCTGGCAATATCAGCCATGTTCACAGCGTGTGATGTACCCTTCCGAGTCTTTGTCCCTCTGTTACAGGTTGTGAGCCTTGTAGAGCATTGAGTGAATAACCACTAAACCACGATGACGTACATGCATTCATTAAAGATCCGAGAAGTTAGTGTATGGTATGCGAGGGGGTTTTTGGACTTTATCTGCTTGAGGAGGAGGAGGAGTTCCTGATAAACATCATGGGCAGTGTCGTGAGAGAACTCGACGTCCTTTTCTTCCCCGGTCTCAAATTTGCAAATGGCATTGTATACCTGTGATGGTTAGAATTCTCGTGTCACCACAGACATAGACTGAAGTTAGACATACCGAGGCACAGACTAAGGCGAGCATCACCATTGGCACTTCACGCTCAGTGGGCCGATTCGAGAGTGAAGAAATAAAAATATCTTGATGTCGAAGATAATGGGAGTGGGGACCGACAAAGAAAAGAGAGCGGAGCAGCGGAATAACAACCGGGTGAGAGAATGGCTTATTGGCCTGGAATGTCTGAACCTATTTTATCATTTCGGAAGTCAATGTTAGTTATATTCCTCCCAAGCGACATACCTCCGGTTTGGGATTGCACGGATATATGAACATAAGATCGTTTGATAGCCATTGCACCATCTCTTTGACCTCTGAACCATTTCCGCCACTTGTGGAATTTCCTCTGAGGCCGTACTCACCCGGGGCCATCACATCAGCCTTTTTCTTGATAGTATACTGCTCGTTGCTGGCACGCTGCGACACCTAAATCAATCACATGTTAGTAATCACTCTTGGGCACAGATATATGAGGTCACCAATGACGAGAGGTCTTTCCTGTACTTAGAATCACTGGCAATTCGCTGTGCCATCGGGTGAAATGAATATGCATTTGCACCATGTACCAGCGCATTTCGGGTCATTGCAGCACGTTCCAGTGTATTCGGCAGACCATTGACAGTGAAAAGGTGCTTTTCGATGAGCTGAAAAGCCTCTCGTACTACATCCTGCACCATTTGATTCTGTGCAAGCAACGAAAGCGCCGCACTGCGTCCTTTTGGATAAACAAGGTCATAATCAGTAACCTTGAGACTGCCAGTCCTGGGCATTGGGCTCGGGCTGGGTGTTGTAGTAGGCTGTCCACCAGACTTGGAAGTCGTTGTGAGTATTGAGGTCGAGGTTGCTGTACCAGTGGAAGTGGCTTGTGACACACTGACCCCAACCGGCGGGTGTCCGGAACTGGTGACCACAGTGGCTGGCACACTCGGTGGCTGATGTCCAGCAGATCCAGACCATTGAGGCTGCTAGAAGTCAGACAAAGTGAGATTAACAAGACACCAACAACGACAGAGCCACCTCTTCAAGATGTTGAGCCTCCTGTCTTGACTGGTGCATCTTCTGAGTTTGTGGCCTCCTTACGGGAGGTCCAGACTCAGATGTTCCTGCAGTTGCAGAGTCTTTCGAGCGAGCTGTGGTCCAGGATGGGGCCTACACAATCGAATGGATTCAATATCAGTAAAAGTCATAACTATATGAAAGAACTCAGGAAATCAGCTTGCCTCTGTTGCGAATTGACCTGCAATGATGTCTACAAGCTCGTCGTCCGATATACTAGGGTCACTAGCTGTGAGCTCACTAAGTCCTGCCTCTTCTCCGTCTTCCAAAACAGAGTTGTTGTCGTGGTTGTTGACAACGGTCTTGGCTGCCTTTGAAGCATCATGTTGAAATGCCTTGACCCTGCGTCCTATAACTGGAATGATAGTTAATCAAACCAAACATACTTTTCCGAAAGCTGAACTTACTATAGGCATCAGGGAGCTGTGACTCTTCTTCGTCCGACGTCGAATGGGATGGTGGACAATCTACTGCTACTGCTGCTGGCAGTGGGTGGTCTGTCATTGGCTGGTTCTCAACTGCAGGAAGTGTGTCGGTTGTTAAGGAGAAGAAAAATCCCAAGTGTAGTACTCACCGGCATCCTTGGTCCGCCTTTCCTTGGTGCGAGTGTTGATTGGCGCTGTTGAAGCTGCTCGCTTCCGAGTCCGAAGTCTGGACTGCTTGTGACTGCTAGAAGCGCCCGTAGGTGCATCTGCTGGTACACGTGAATGACCATTGTTAGTCACGACAGAGAGAAAATAAAAGCTCACCGAGCACTGGCGCAACCTGTACAGCGGGCACTGTAAGCAAAGTGGCTTCTGGCATTGGCTCAAGTGCCTTCTTGGTCGCTGTCCGAGCACGGGTTTGGCGAGTCATCTTGGAAGAGTGTTAGACAGTAGTAAGAGTGCTCAGTATGAAAGAAAATGGAGACGCACCAGAGGTAGAGGCTGAAGAGACTGGCGAACTTGCAAAACAAAAAGGCTTGAGGGTTTGAGCGACACTGGAAAAGTCCGAATCTCAGCTGCTTGCTCCAAGTTAATGGTGACACGTAAAGCATGAAGGACTCGGAGCACGGCCGTTTTAATTTTCACATCCGAAATACCGTGACCATCCTCCAATCCACATGCCCACTTGCACAGGCTGCTTTGCTCAATTTTCCTCGAGCTCTTCTCTCTCGAGCCACCTGACCCAAACTCAGAACACAGTTTGCATTGCAGTACGTGACTCACTGGACTCGGAACGTTTTCCTGGCCATGTGATCCGGCCAGATGCCAGTCATGGTCATGGCAGTGTTGACTATCTGCCTGCCTTTGATGACACAGATTGTGCCGATCAAGAAACCAGCAGCAGATATGAAACAGGGAGTTTCAGATCATTTGACTCAGAGCCTGAGGGGGCCAGGGGACCAAATAGTGATGAGGAAAAAGCGAACAATTCGAAATGCTCCGAGTCACCCGAAGGACATGACACCAGTACTGAAGATGAATTCAATGACCTCTTGGACCTCGAAGATGGCTGGGAGGCTCCAAGCACACGCCCTGACCTACCAGAAATGGATTCAGAAATGATGAACCTTTGGGAACAAGAGGTCAGCTCAGATGCAAATGAAGGTGTTGATCATCCGAGTCGCACCGACCCAGCCCCGCAACAAACACGAGGCAAGCAGACATTTATCAACGAGTACCCGGGTGACGAGGCAGGCCGTCCTGCATCCACTGTGTTTATGCCTGATGCAAACCGGTGCTATGCCAAGCACCTTGCAGGCACCAGTGGAAACCCATACTGGCCGTTCGTATCACAAATTGACTGGGAAGTTGCCCGCTGGTCAAAGATGCGTGGACCTGGATCAACGGCAGTGTCAGAACTTCTCAGAATTGACAGCGTAAGTGCGGTGCACATAAATTAGTTGACAAATGTTGTTGATTAAACTTAGCTTGCAAGCCATCTTGGTCTCTCATATACCAACTCGCGCGAGCTCAATAGGATCATTGATAACAAGATCCCCCATACACGACCCCAATTTCGGCGTGAGGAAATTGTTCTCGCTGGCGAAGCCTTCGATGTGTATATCCGCGACATTGTTGAATGCATCAAGTCACTCTTTGGAGATCCCGAGTTTGCACCATACCTCCTACTCCGTCCAGAATGCCACTTCACAGATTCAACAAAGCAGGAGAATGCCTACTTGGATATGAACACTGGAATGTGGTGGTGGAAGACGCAGGTGTGATTTGCTTACCACGTTCGTAATATTCAGGGTACTTACTTGATTAATTATAGCAAGAGATTGAATCAGCAAAACCTGGCGCTACTATTATCCCCGTCATTATCTCATCTGACAAAACACAACTTACACAGTTCCGAAACAAGTGTGCCTACCCTGTGTACATGACTATTGGCAATCTACCGAAGGATATAAGAAGAAAGCCCTCCCGCCGAGGACAGATGTTGCTTGCTTACCTACCCGTGACTCGCCTTGAGCATGTCACAAATCAATCGGCATGTCGAAGGATGCTCACCAACCTTTTCCATGCTTGTATGAGCCGTGTTCTTGAACCATTGAAAACTGCAGGAATGGATGGAGTGTTGATGACAAGTGGTGATGGAGTTGTGCGGAGGGCTCATCCAATCCTCGCGACGTTTATCGGCGACTATCCAGAGCAGGTACTTGTTTGCTGCTGCAAGACAGGCGAGTGCCCGAAGTGCATCGTTGACCGCAATGAGGTTGGCGAGTCAGAGGATCCTAGTCCCCTTCGCGACCTCAATTCAATTCTTTCTGCACTAGGCGAGCTGGATAATGGGCCCCTCGCTTTTGCACAGGCCTGCCAGGATGCGGGTATCAAGCCAGTTATCCGACCCTTCTGGCAGGACTTACCCTACGTTAACATTTACCTCTCAATCACGCCCGACATTCTCCACCAACTATACCAAGGTGTAATGAAGCACCTTATTGCCTGGATCAAGACCATCTATGGTTCTGCTGAGTTGGATGCACGGTGTCGTCGACTCCCTCCGAATCATGGTGTTCGCCTCTTCATCAACGGAATCTCAAAGCTCTATCGGGTCAGTGGCAAGGAACATGCTGACATTTGCTGAATCCTACTCGGGTTAATCATTGGAATCCCACTTCGGAACGGTTTCCTGTCACAACGCCTCACTCGTGCGGTTCGGGCACTACTCGATTTCCTATACTTGGCGCAGTATCCCATGCACACATCGTCAACGCTGACACTTCTCCAAAATTCTCTGAAGCGGTTTCATGACAACAAAGCCATCTTTGTAGAACTTGGAGTACGATCACATTTCAAACTTCCGAAACTTCACTCACTCAACCACTATGCTGATTCGATCAAGCTCTTTGGCACGACAGATAACTATGATACCCAATACTCAGAATGGCTCCACATTGATTTCGCAAAAGACGCTTACTGTTGAAGTTCTCATATTTCACTATTGACTTTCGTTCGCTTTTCATGCGTTAGATAGTCAGTCACACAATAAGTATTCCTCTGTGACTTTATTGCTCTATTTGGTTCTTTACATAACCATTCTAGACCTGTGACGTCATACTTCTTCAGATCTTCCATGACGTCACATGACATCATTATCACGCCATATCGCACC
>JBBPNE010000690.1:0-14794 GCA_038090735.1 Xerocomellus amylosporus | reverse complement strand
ACATTATCCTCTTGTCATATATATTACTCTTGTCCCTCAGACTTAGTAGATAGATTTTCGAATGATGGTCACGAAATGTAACATTTTCCACGTGACGTTGGAGGACTCTGCATGAGCCCTATCTTAGGTTGACGCAGGACGCTCCGAGTGTGCAGCGAGGCGGCGAGAAGCAAAGAGCCACGCCGCTTCGCTTACTCATGCGTGGACCATACTCCAGCCCACAACGCGATCCGTAATCGACCACACACCCTCGACTATGCCCACAACTCGCGCTCCCCGTCCCCGTCTCCCTCCACCGCCCAGGGCAGCATCCTCCGTCTCCCCCGGGCAGATACCCCCCGCCCTCTTCGGAAAGGGCCTCGGCGAGGCGTTCGAGTTCCTCTTTGACTCCTCCGAATCCTGCGACCTCTTCGACCCAGACGAAAACCGCGTCGACAAGCTCCGCAAGGACCTCATCTACATGTGGCGGTCCCGCCTCTACTCCGACATTCGCATCTCCCTCACCGGCACATTTTCCACCTCAAATCCAGAGCACACCACCTCCATCTTCTCCTCCCACCGTTTCATTCTCGTCTCCCGCTCACCCTACTTTCGCACCCAGCTCCTCTCCTGGGGTCCCAAGGCTACAGCTGCTTCACCCCCACCGGGCGCACCCCTCACAGTCACGCTGCCCTCTCCGCCCTCCACCTCACCCTCGGCTACATCTACACGGGCACCCTCGTCTTCTCTCATCGCACATACGACCTCGACACCGCTTTTGCCACCCTTCGATCCGCCAACTATCTCTCGCTCACCCATCTCTGCAACGAGACTCAGGCCCGCGTCGTCTACGAGATGCTCCACGGCCTCTACCACGCATTCCTCGAGTTCGACGAATACGAGCGCACCCCCAACGCCAAGTGGGGCATCGGTGGCTGTCGTTGCCGCCAGTGCGCCCGCAGAGTCCCACGCGTCCTCGAATTCGCGCTCTCCGACGACATCGCCAACAACTACCTCGAGCGCGGCGCATGACGCGCCCTCGTAGGCCTCTTTGGCGAACTCCGAATTTGCCGCTCTACCTCAGAAAATACGCGATAGCGTCGTCAAGGGTGTCGGTAAACGTATGACCCCCATTAACGTTTTCCCGCTCTTGTTTGCCGCGCAGCACGCAATAAAAAAATTGGGTGCCGCCATCGATGCCTGGGCAGATGTAACGCGGGAGATGGTATCGACCGCCCAAAAAACGATCGACGAGTGTCTTGTCAAGGAAAGCGAGATGTGCTTTGAGCAGGCAGAATGGGTCGAGATGCTGGAAGGCGACGGGGTCGGGTTTGAAGATGGCGAGAGGGTGGGCTGGGTCATGGAGGCGCTCAAGAGAGGAATGACCGAACGCTATGCTGCGACCGTCTATCAGGTGCGTCCGCTGGCCTTGATGTTGACGAATCTCATTCCCACCACAGACGCTCGTGTCCAGCGTACTACTTCGTCCGCATGCTACGGAAACAGACGCAACCATGCTCTCGCAGACGTCACCGATCCGCGCACAGGTCGAAGAAGCCCGTGTCGATTTGCTGAGATGGATCAGGAAACGCTGGACGAGGGTACGCCAGGAAGGTGGCTTTGACGCTCTCGAAGGGTGGTCAATCAAAGAGGTCTCGCAAGGTGTGACCCGTTCTCGAGACTTTATGCACCGCGTGTTCTTCCCAGAGATCGAAGTTCCCGTCGAAAATCTGATCTCTCCTGCACCGCATCACATGCGAAATCCTCATCTATCTCGCGCTCTCCGCCCATCCTTGATCCGCGGGTCCGGCGACACAGACTCAGATACACTCTCAGTCCACTCCCTTCGCGCTTCCGTCCTCTCCCGTACCATTCCTGCTTTGAAATCACACGGTCAGAGCAGGGATGGCCTTGCAAGTTCAGGGAGTTCGATACGCAGTGTTGCGCGGAGCACGGCGACATTTACACCATCTGTTTCAGCGAGGGTGCGCCACCACAGTACGACGTCTCGTGCGAGCGAAAGACCCGACTCCAAGCTCACCCCCGACTCTGCGAGCGTCACGAGCGTACGAACCGGTGCGACGGACAAGCGTCATGTGATCGGCCATCGGAGGTCACCGTCAACGAACACGACTTCTACACGTTTATCAAGCATAAACGATCGCGAAAGGGATGGGGATGGGGAAGGGGACGACGACCATGACAGCACTTCGACACCGACTCCCTCGGCCAGGACCTCCCCGAACGGGCGACCTACTCTGTCCAAGCTCATCACCAGCAGCTCATCGTCCATGCGGTCCTCGGCCTCGACATCCAAGCAACCTGCGCATTCTGTCCGCCCCCGACACTCTGCCGTCCGTTCCTCCCATCACCCATCTCACCATGGTACAAACGGGCTGTCCACCCTCCGCATACCCTCTTCCACGCCCCGTCCAAATTCGAGTCTTTCCTCTGCGACGTCCGACAGTACTTTCCGCACTGCGCCGTCAGAACTCACACCGACGTCGGCAGGTTCCAACGGCGCACGGTCGCGCAAAACGTCTGGCGGATCCACACTCTCGACCGCCAGCACGCGAACCGTCGGGACGACCGCCAAAAAGGGCACCACGTCCAGCGCAGCAGGCGGCCCCTCCACAGTCCGCGCCCGTGTCGCGTCCGGCGTTTCCATGACCTCTGCACGCGCCCCCGTGCGCCATCCGGACGCCGCCAAAATCAGCCCCGCGTCGGCTGCGAAACGGCTGCCGACCGCAGGTCGCACGACGCCCATCCCACACAAAAAGTCGCTGGGCCTGGGCAAAACCGTCGTCGAAAAGAACGGCGGGAGTCAGAAAACCTCTCCCTCGCCCTCCCCGCGCATCGGCCGTATCGAGATCGGGAAAGAGAAAGACCGCGGGCCAAAGACGGACACAAACAAGGAAAACACGCCCACGCCCTCGGTCCCGCCGGTCGAGCTGCCAGAGGACGTCGACGACGACATGGAGACGACGTTGCACACCGTCTACACCGCGCCCGAGGCCTCGGCGCCAGGCACGGATCCCGTCATCACTCCCCCGCCCCTCGACGACGACCACATGTCCGACGACACGCTCACCCTCGCCGGGCGCGAGAGCTCCGACACGATCACGCTCACCACCGCCGAGACGAAACGGTCCCCCCAACACACGCTCACCGACTCCACGCTCGCCTCTTCTTCTCCCCCCGGCGCGACCCTCGACATCGGGATCCCCTGCATCATCTCCTCCAAGCGCAAACGCTTCCGCGCGTTCGCACGCTACATTGGCGAGGTCCTCGGCGAGAGCGGGCCCTGGGTCGGCGTCGAGGTGCCCATCGACACGTGGGTCGGGGACGTGACCGACGGCCGGGCGTGGTGCGACGGGTCGTGGGGCGGCGTGCGGTATTTCGATATTGGCGAGAACGGGAACGGGGAGGGGTCCGAGTGGGAGTTTGGGGAGGAGGGGAGGGCGCCGAGGCGGCGGAGGGCCGAGTGGGGCGGCGGTGGCCCGTCGACGACCACGTTCAACAAGGGATATGGATATGGACACGGACCGGGCGGGACGAAGAGAGAGGGCGATCAGTTGCACGCGTCGGTGGAGAGGATGAAGCGGATGCGGAGCGCGTCGCCCGCCGCGAGCGATATGTCGGCGTCCGAGTCGATGGGGCTTTTCGTGAGGCCGCAGCAGGTGCTGTACGTGGTGGACGCTGTCGGGGCGGATCTCTAAAGCCGTTCTGCGCGTCCTTTCTTCTTGATGACCGATACGACCCGACCTCTCTCCTACTAGGTTTTTTTCTTCCGTGGATTCCAGGCATGACTTCGCGATGACAACATCGACATCCCCCCCTAGTGTTCCCCCTTGTTCCCATCGAATTCGTTGGAGCTAATCGATAATCTCACATACGACCAGGAGTTTTCGTAATCTTCGTTTTTTTCGCTGTCACTCGTCTCTTGAACGCTCGTGTTTTTTTTTTCACGCCAATGCTCGTTTACAGTATACCACACTCGTTGCTTTCTTTTCTCTCTTGTTCCACGCTCGCGGCTCGATCCCAACTGGATGAGGATGAATGACATGTCTCTTTTTCTCCTTGCCTCGGCGGACTGTATCGTCTTTTTCAGGAACAACGTTCGTCGGCGGTGCTGAGTCGACGTTTTTCATTTTCTCTGGCCTCTCGTTTCGCCTTTCTAGTATTTCTGAGCTGCCAGTGTGAATTATACGAAAAACTGATTTCAATATGCGTCGTCGGTGTCGGTGACGTTCAGGGCGTCGGACCGGGGGTCTACATGATTCAAAAAAATCCCTGTTATTCAGATCGACTTCACATTACGGGTCGTGAGACCTGGGCCGAAAGGTCCAGGATCTATGCCTTTCGATGACTTTGGAAGGCGGATCTAGAAGAAGAGAATAGGTCCGGTGAGATACGGACCTGAGTGAATGTATGTAAGAACGACTTACTGGTAATACATGATACGAGATGACGATGAGGTGGGGGAAGCCCGAAGGGGGCCGCCGGTCCGAAGCGCTGTTGCGAACCTGGGCGGCGAGGCGGGCTGTGGGCGGGCTGTGCACCGAACAGGTCGAATCGCCGTGCACCGAGGGAGTCGCGGGCAAGTGCGTCGGGCGAGATGAAAAGGGAGGGACCAAAGGGACCCAGGTAACCTGCCTTGTCCTGTGAGAATTCCACGCCGTCTCGTACCGTGACTCGCGCAGAAAGGCAATTCTGATCCAGGAACAATGCAAAGAAGACAGACTTTCCACCATTGCTCTGCTACAGTGTGTCGCTGATGAATGGCATCGACAATGTCCGGTGCGTACTGGTGAGATTGGAGTTGCATTGATGCTAACTGTTGGACAAGAGGGTTCCCCGCTCACCGAAATCAATGGTACAAGCGCCAAACAAGTGCACCAAACGATATTGAACGTGTGTCTCGGACATGGCAGAGAGAACTATTTGAGGACACGAGAAAGACGGAACGGGGATGGGGATGTGATTGTCCTTTCGCGTCGACGTGGCATCGTGGACATCCGTCATTGCCACGAAGGGCGAAACTGTTGTTGATTGTTCACGTTGTAGCCTGGATGGTAAAGAATGGGCTCTATATTTCCAGACAAGACGAGACCTTCTTCGACGTATTCTGCTTGCACCTGCCGCGTGCGCATTGAGAAAGAGACTGCAGTGACCCATGCAAGCCAGCGGGTGACACTCAGCTCTGAAGCGACACTCTTCCAACTGACATCAAGGCTAACCTTGATTTACGGGTTTCCATGTCAGACCGGATTAGTCGACGGGAAAGAGAGACAACTAGGGTGCGTAGTCCATCGACAATCTTGCCGTGCTGGTCTGCCCCGATTGTAAGGCCAGAGCCATCTGCCGTTGCGAATGAGGACGAGGATGAACGGAAAGCCTAAGGGCCAACGAATGTGTAGGGAACTGTAAACAGAGGCTGTACGACAAGCAATGGAGAGAGTGGCGGCATCACTGAAACGGTATCAACACCGCGGAGGCTCTCTGAGATACGCGGTATCTCGCGTGGAGGTGGAATGATGGTTGCGAGGGCAAACGATCCACTCTGGAGGTGGAGAGCTGGATTGAGGTATACGTGCATCTCGAGGGTGAGATCGGGAGAACAACATAACCGTAAACCAGGTGAGTATGCACACGATCGACTGCATGTCTGTAAGGGCATTGGCTATCTCATTCACCTGGGCGCAGAAACCGGTGGTTTGTCTTGAATTCGTCGAGCATACCCGCAACATGAAACGGGCGGCTACTGGTCGGCCTCGCAGATAGTTGTTCGTATGCATGTTTTCGTGACGTGATCCAAGTTGGTAGAGAGACGATTTCTCGGTGGAAACGCGGCCCGCGTGAACACTGAACAATGCCGAAAACACGTGATGGAACGTGTGCAACTGATCTATATCGATGAAGGGCAGCGGGTGTAGAATGTGAAGCAGACAGCTTGTTCGTTGACTTTCACCACTGCTCTGTCGCTGATGGATGCGTCGTCGACAATGACTGGTGCGTACTGGGGAAATGGTGTTGCATTGATGCTAACCGTTGGACAAGAGGGTTCCCCGCTCGTCGAAATCAACTGTGGCGAAAACATAACGACAGTGGCATTTGCAGCGAATGGCGAGTACATCGTCGGCGGTGGCCGGGGTGATATTGGAGTGTGGCGAGTGCAAGACGGCAAAGAAATGGCAACATTAAAGGCAGGGAGGACTCGATCAGTCACCTGTCTCGCAGTGTCAAAGGAGGGCAGATGGATCGCAGCGGGGACAACCGACGAGGCGTCTGTGTGGGACGCAAAAACATTCGGAAAAGTCTTCTCACACAGGGACGATAACATCATCTCTGGCGTCGATTTCTCGCCCGACTCGACTCGACTCCTCGTGACATCGTTTAACGGCACGGCTACCGTCTTGGACGTCGCAACTCGCCAAAAAGTGCTATCACTCGACCACGAGGGTTTGGTGGTAGCAGCGAAATACTCACCGCAAGGCGACCGAATCGCAACAGCCACTCAGACCGGATCCGTTCGAGTCTGGGACTCTGGTGGCCGCTTGCTCGCGCACATCCCAGTAAAAGTACCCCCGCAGTGCAACGCTAGTCTCCGATGGTTCAACAACCACCTCTTTGTCGTATCGGACAGTACCATCAAGCAATTGGAAGCATCCACCGGGTTAACAATCTCAGAGTGGCCAGTGGCCGATATCAACATTTACTCGTGCATTGTCCTACCGCAGCATGGGGAATTCATCGCGTATTCTACAAAAGATACTGTCACGTTTTGGGGCACGTCAACACTCGCCCAGCTCGGTCTCATCCAACACACTCATCCCATATATTCGATTGCACTCTCACCAGACAACCAGTTTCTCGCAATTGGTGGAGAAGGCGGGAAAATCACCGTCAGAAGTCTGCCTCGCAGAGTCACTGTCAGTGTTGTGTTCCTTTGGATTATGATGCATCTCAACAACTTTCTTCTTCCGTTCTTTCCAAATAGGATTCAATCCCTGTGTCCCGTCTGCATCCCACTTTCCAGGAACCTGACATCCAGATCGAAGACGCTGCGCTCGATTCATGGAAGCACGATCAACTCGAGAATGCGGACGCATTGTTGTCCGCAGCCATCGCCGAGTCTCCGAATCCAACCCATCATGCGCTTGCTAGTCGAGCTCTCGTCCGAGCTCGTTTGCGACTGTGGGACGCAGCCCTCGCCGATGCCGAACAGGTGCTTCTTGCTCTGTTCTCACGTACACTCACACTCACCTCAATTAACACAAAGGCGATCGAAATTCAGCCGTCCGTCATTGGTTACATCGCAAAGAGCGTAGCGTTTGTCGGCAAGGGGGATAGGCACAGCGGCTATCGGGCCTGCGACATTGCATTCGAACGCTTCCATTCATCTCACGTTAGCTTTCTCCTTCTCGTCAAGGTATGTATTTTTCCAACTTAGTTCCCCCTCCGCTGCTCATATCCATCAGGCTATCATCGTGTTCATGGCCGGAGAGCACCGCGATGCGATATCACGCGTAGACGACCTGATCACGACCATCCCCTTCAACTCAATCTGCTATGTAGTTCAGGCACGTGCACACGATCTTCCATGCGGCGAACACCCCCGCTGACATTTCTAGCAGGCATATATGCATCTTCTCCTTGGAAATTCGCACATGGAGCACAGCGAGTATGAGGCTGCGATACAATCGTTCGAGCGTGCACAAGCCCAAATGCGACACGATGAGGGACAATCGCTCTTGGTGGTCACGCTGGTAAGCTTCCTGAGGTATAATGTATCGGGGTCACTCATCGGCTCTGACAGATATCTGGATGGAAATTTGATAATCTCGACATCACGATTCGACAGCGTCTGTGTGAAGCTTTGGATGCAGCGGGTCGCACGAAAAATGTGGTCGAATCTTTTCTCAAGCTGGTAAAAGGCCTTGACGAAGAGGTCTACATGAGCGAACCCACCACCGAGTGGATTTCTGGTTAGTGTACTTTTACCTGTTTGTTTTCGTGCATTCAAGCCTTTTCGTCAGATTTTGCCCGTCAATCCTTCTCCGCTCCCGAAAGCGACGGTGGTGCAGCACGACACGATGATACGCCGACTCCCACACCACTTCTAAGAGAGTGGGCAAAAGCAACATTGGCGAGACGTTCGTGGAAGGACGCCCTAGTCGCCGCTGCTAGCGTGAGCATCTTCTTTTACTCTGGTACCCTTCGTGGGACTGACACTCTGATGGCTTGCAGTTCACACTTCCCAGAGTCACAGCTTATCGCGTCATATGTGAACGTCTGGAAGCGATCGCCCGTGTAACGGATGCAATCGAATGTTTCCTTGAAATGAAGGATGAATTAGGAGGGGAGGTCTACATGAGTGGGCCCATGACCGAGTGGGTTTTTGGTGAGTTCGTGTTCCGCTTGTTTGTCTGCCATACATTCAACCTTTTTGGTCAGATTTCACCCACCGATGTCTCTCCGCTCCCTGGAGCGACGGTGACGCACCAACGCCCCATACTACCCCCAATTTATTGACCCTCACACGAGAGTGGGTAAAAGCAAAACTTACTCGTGGCTTGTGGAGAGACACATTGCTTTCTGCTATTAGTGCGAGTATTTCCTTTTACTCTCGCACCCGTCGTGGGATTGACACTGTTGGTTTGTAGTTCACACTTCCCAGGGCCACGATCTACCAGGTTGTATGTGAACATCTCGAGACGATGGACCGTGCCACGGAGGCGGTCGAGTGTTTCCACCAAATGGCGACTGAATTGGGAGGAGAGATGAACCTGCATGATGAGCACTCGGAATGGGCTCTTGGTGAGTTATCCCGTATTCCGTGTGTCGTCGTGCTTCCGTAATATTTTCTGCCAGACTTCAGGCAGCGTTACTTGAAGAAACTAGAGGATGTCGGAGATACAGCAGTGGGTGCCCAGCGATACGATGAAGCCATCTCCTACTATTCGACCGCACTGTTACTCAACTCCTCCTCTCGACAAGGCATTCTCATCAAGCGATGCAAGGCACGTGTGGCAAATGGGTCATGGAAGGAGGCTCTAGACGATGCGAACCAGGTACATCAATTTTGCCTCGTGGAGGTCAATCTTGTTGACCTAACATCATCAGGCAATCACACTCGACCCGTTATCGCCATGGGGTTACGAGATGAAGCACGCAGCTTTACACAAGGCGGGAGACTTCGACAATGCGGTTGATGCGCTCGAGACGATGCTCTCGAAGATAGCGCAATCACCTGATTTGGACACTTGTCGTGAGTTGTATTATCATTACCATGATAAAGATGACTTGTTCACATGATTCGACAGAATATGGTGACCGGTACATCGGCCCATCGAGCACCCGAGCAACGATTCGCAAAATTGTCCAACGCACTTTACGTCATTTGCCGCGTGTGCTCATCAACACGACCACCGGCTGTCTGCACAATAAATCTGAGCAGGCCTCTACATTCGAATCCCTGTCAATCTTCAACGAACTTGTATCGTCGATGACGACACGCATCGACTACGTCCGGATCAAACGTGAAGTGCGACAGTACTTCCGATACGTGATGCTATCGCACAAGTGGGAAGATAACGAACCACTATTCCAGCAGGTCATACACATAGCAGTCTACGACCTAGTTGAATCTCCGACTCATGACAAGCTGCAAACATTCTGCAAGCTTGTTCGGGATGCCGGATTCAATTGGGCATGGAGTGATACATGCTGTATCGATAAATCAGATCACTTCGTGCTCCAAGAAGCCCTTGTCGCCATGTTCAAGTGGTACGAGGGTTCCGCCATGATGATTGTATTCCTCCGTGGTGTTCGCTCTGCATCGCAGCTCGGCGATCTTGTGAGGAGCATCTGGAACACTCGTGCCTGGACGCTTCAGGAATATGTCGCTGCCAAGGTCATCCACTTCTACACAGAGGATTGGACTCTCTATCTAGAACTGGAGTTGCCGAACCACAAAGAGTCGCCGGAAGTGATTTCGGAGATGGAGCAGGCCACCGGGGTGTCTGCGCAGCAATTGATGGCACTTCGTCCGGGGTTGACCAGCATTCGGGAGAAGCTGTGTCTCGCATCGACCAGGCACACGACGCTAGTGGAAGATGCCGCATACTCATTACTCGGCATTTTCTCGGTGACTGGTATATCCGCGATATACGGTGAAGGGGAGAGCTCACTAGGGCGTCTGTTGGCGCACGTTCTCACCGTATCTGGAGATGTGAACATCCTTGCATGGACCGGGGAGTCTGGCCAGTACAACAGTTGCCTGCCTGCCCGTGTCACCGTATTCAACGAACTGGCAACGTCGCACCTTCCGCCACCCATTCAGGATGCCGAGAAGGAAGGAATCATCACCGCGTCGCACTCTTCTTCGTTTGACCTCGACGTGGCTCTGAGGCTATACGACCGTCTCGACGAGCTTCCTGCACCTTGGTTCGCAGCGAGTCGGATGAAACTTCCATGCATTGCTTTCAAACTCCCTTCTTTTTCATCATATCGAACAGGTTCTAGCCGCGTTTATCGCGCGGACACTCTCGCCTTTGGGATGGTGGAAATCAAAACGAGATATGACCTCTCTCGGATGAACTCTCTGTATCTCGTTCACCCCTGGTTGGACACTCTCCTGGACCGCGAAGATGTGCAAAGTGGCGCATCGGTGGAGGATAACGTCGTGCCACCACCGGACACGGACGATGAAGACATCTATGACGACGAAATTGACGACGATTCCTCGTCGCTTGCTGAGCCCGAATCCCCATCCCTCCCTGGTCCCGTGCGTATGGTACCAATGGACAGAGAGACGCGAGCACGCCGGCTCGTTGCCCGTCTTCGACAACCATTCGGTGCGCTCTTGGTCACGCTGACATCGACGGGTCGACGTGCGGTGGACTACAAGCGGGTGGCGGCTGATAGCCTGATCACTGTACGATTTCAGGAGAGCGTTTCGTTGGCTGATCTTCTCGATAATGTACGCACAATCGATGTCTTGTAACTTGGTGTAGCATCTCGGACGACAATTCAATGTTTGAACGTATCGATTGCTCAATCACCCGAGTAAGCACCGCCGAGTTTTTGCGATTCCACGATAGTACAAAAGTTTGGCGGCGGGGATCTGATGTTTGCCACCTGAATTTCGGGTACTCTCTCGGCACTGGACCCAGTCATCCAGCAACGTTGCAAAGATCACGGGGTTCTATCACATCCCAGTGCGCAGATGGAAGAAGAACAAGAAAGGGAGGCCAACTGCGAGCGGGAGCGCGAACGAGAGGTAGAGTTGCCTCCCAAAGCAGAACCGGCGGACCATTTTCTTTACCAGGACATTGAGTCCTTCGTGAAGACCGGTATCATCCCTCCATTGCACTCTGGTAGCACCTTTCTTCCCGTCTTTACGATACTGGAAAAGAGCTCTGCAGCCACTCGCGAGGCAGACGTCTGGAGTCCACTTATCTTGGCGACGGTGGACTTCTGCACCGCAATCAAGCCTGAGTCCACTAGAGGGACTATAGATCAATATCTTCGACGTGTCCAGTGAATTCTCTCAAGTAAAATGCACCGCGACCAAGTCCAAGTACTCGTTCTCCTAAGCCCATTTAAAGCCGACCAGTTGATGCTGGACATCAGGGCAAGCGAATACGTCCACCTTCATACGTACGCACCCCGCACATCGCAGCGCACGAAAGCATCAGACGATCTGAAACTTTACTCCATCCCTCCCTTGCCCTCCGACCGGACTCCGCCTTGGGGTCTGATCGAGTTGAACGTGTTCGCTGGGCAGCTCTACCTCCGAGACTATGTTTCCTTGGCGTACCTACGAAAGAGCTGCCGAAAGACAGGGCGGTCCGGTTGAACGTCCCTGGTAGTTACGAAGAGTAGGAAATCACGTTCTCAGCTTCGCCGCTGCCTACCGTGATGGCGTTACTTGTTGTGCGGAACAGTGGACGACCCTTTATACATATGCACGTGGGCAAAATTCTCCAAGGCCATCTTCTAACAGCGAAAGACTTTTGAAAGGCCACCATCCGTTGCGGTTTTTCGTGACCCTCCTACATTCGTAACAGCGTTTACGTGCGGACTGAGAACCGGTTTCACGTCCGTGGTGGGTTTTGCTAGCTGAATGTTAAATAACGGGAACTCACTGGCATCACCTGCTTTGCAGCCTTGCTCGCCGCGTGTCCGTTCAGAACATTCATCATGTCGTTTTCATGTTTTCATGTAAACAAGATTGTCGAAGGATTGATCTCGACCTCGCCAGCCTTATAGAATCTATGCGTATATTGTACATTGATTTCAAGGTTTCATCAGAACATCTAGACGCCTTGAAACAACTAGCCTTGTTCTTACACTCCGAGTCAGACTGTGCATGCCTTTCACTCGCTAGGGGGTCCGCGAATTTCGATCGCTACAGCTAGTCCGCCGGAGGTATGCAGTCTGGTGACTCGACCGTTCTACGAGGCAATCCATGCTTCGTAGAACAGTCTGGTCACCAGAATAGGTTGAAGGGTGGATACGAGCGGTAAACACACGAGCTAGAGAGTCAGTGCAGACTGCGAAATGGTGTGGGCGAAAGGGCTTTCCGGCCTCTTGACCGCCAGAGTGAGGGTGGGATGGGAACCAAACAGGTCACGAAATGAGACCAAGACCGAATGAATGGCACGATCGACAATATGTTGGACGGCGGACTTGAAGAGGGAGTGGTAGGTTGACGCAGGACGCTCCGAGTGTGCAGCGAGGCGGCGAAAAAGCAAAGAACCACGCCGCTTCGCTTACTCAAGTACTCATGCGCGGACTAGTATACTACGTGATCTGTGGTCGACCACAACATGTTAATGACTCCCCCATACTGGCACGCAAACAACTTGGTCACAAAGATCTCTGTCACCCATCGCTGTCTGACATGCGCGCTCTGTTGGAGTAGAATCATACGCTAGTACGGTACGCTTACCTAATACGTACTTCTTGTAGTCGCGTTGGCTGTATCTCGTTCTTTGTTCACTATCGCGAATAACATCCGCCGTCTATCGTCACGCCTCACCCGCATTCCCGGCGCACGACTTTTCAACACGCTCCCCCTACTTTCGCACACAGCGCCTCTCCTGGGGCCCCAAGGCCACGCTGCTGCACCCCCACCGGGCGAACCCCCACAGTCACGCTGCCCTCTCTGCCCTTCACCCCCGCGTCCCTCCACTTCGCCCTCGGCTACATCTACACGGGCACCCTCGTCTTCTTTCATCGCACATACGACCTCGACACCGCTTTTGCCATCCTTCGCTCCGCTAACTATCTCTCGCTCACCCATCTCTACAACGAGACTCAGGCCCGCGTCGTCTACAAGATGCTCCACGGCATCTACCACGCGTTCCTCGAGTTCGACGAATACGAGCGCATCACGCAGAGTCCCACGGGCCCTCAAATTCGCACTCTCCGATGACATCGCCAACAACTACCTCGAGCGCGGCGCACAACGCGCCCTCGTAGGCCCCTTTGGCGAAGGCTGGTGCAACTCCGAATTCGCCGCTCTACCTCAGAAAATACGCGATAGCGTCGTCAAGGGCGTCGGTAAACGTACGACCCCCACCAACGTTTTCCCGCTCTTGTTCGCCGCGCAGCACGCAATTAAAAATTGGGTGCCGCCATCGATGCCTGGGCAGATGTAACGCGGGAGACGGTATCGACCGCCCAAAAAACGATCGACGAGTGTCTTGTCAAGGAAAGCGAGATGTGCTTTGAGCAGGCAGAATGGGTCGAGATGCTGGAAGGCGATGGGGTCGGGTTTGAAGATGGCGAGAGGGTGGGCTGGGTCATGGAGGCGCTCAAGAGAGGAATGACCGAACGCTATGCTGCGACCGTCTATCAGGTGCGTCCGCCGACCTTGATGTTGACGAATCTCATTCCACGCTCGTGTCCAGCGTACTACTTCGTCCGCATGCTACGGAAACAGATGCGTCTATGCTCTTGCAGACGTCGCCGATCCGCGCACAGGTGGAAGAAGCCCTTGTCGATTTGCTGAGATGGATCAGGAAACGCTGGATGGGGGTACGCCGTGGCTTTGACGCTCTCGAGGGGTGGTCAATCAAGGAGATCTCGCAAGGTGCGACTTGTTCTCGGGTTTTTATGCACCGCGTGTTCATTCAATCTCCCCAGAGATCGAAGTTCCCGTCGAAGATCTCGTCTCGCCTGCACCGCACCACATGCGAAATGCTCATCTATCTCGCGCTCTCCGCCCATCCTTGATCCGCGGGTCCGGCGACACAGACTCGGATATGCTCTCAGTCCACTCCCTTCGCGCTTCGGTCCTCTCGCGTACCATTCCTGCTTTGAAATCACGGGATGGCCTTGCGAGTTCAGGGAGTTCGATACGCAGTGTTGCGCGGAGCACGGCGACCTTTACACCATCTGGTTCAGCGAGGGTGCGCCACCCGACTGCAAGCTCACGCCCGACTCTGCGAGCGTCACGAGCGTACGAACCGGTGTGACGGACAAGGCTCGCCGTGTGATCGGCCATCGGAGGTCGCCGTCAACGAACACGACTTCTACTCGTTTATCGAGCATGAACGATCGCGAGAGGGATGGGGGGACGGCGACCATGACAGCACTTCGACACCGACTCCCTCGGCCAATGGTACAAACGGCCTGTCCACCTTCCGCATACCTCTTCCACGCCCCGTCCAAACTCGAGTCCCCCCTCTGCGACGTCCGACAGCACTTTCCAAACGTCTGGTGGATCCACGCTCTTGACCGCCAGCACGCGAACCGTCGGGACGACCGCCGAAAAGGGCACCACGTCCAGCGCAGCAGGCGG
>JBBPNE010000689.1:0-14820 GCA_038090735.1 Xerocomellus amylosporus | reverse complement strand
CGGCTGTCCATAAACTCGGTAGAATTGCAGATCGGACTCGTCCAGCGACGCAAAGTAAGAGCAAGACTGGAGCTCCTCGAAAGAGAAGGAACGCCGTACTCGGACCTAATTGGTACAGCGTGGCGTTTATTCAGATGCGAATTAGAAAGGTAATTCGCGCGACTCACCTGGACGTCGAACTTCACCTCGTATCCACTGTAGGGGGAGGGAGGGTACTCTAGGACGGGGGACTGTGACAGCTGAGTGGCGAAGAGGGGACGTTGCGAACGATTAGAACAGCCAAAATTCAGATGCGGGAGGGGGGTGGAGGGGCAGTCCATTGGAATAATAGGCCTGTGAATGGAAGCCAAGAGGAGGATTGACGGCAAGGGGGCGTCAGTGAGTCGGAATCACAGCGAGGGACTTTATAACTTTGTCTGACCTGGTGAAAAGTGGGAGGGAGGCGGTGGGGCAGTGCATTGGAGTAATAGGCCTGTGAACGGAAGCCAAGAGGAGGATTGACGACAACTTGGGGGGTGAGTCGGAATCAAAGCGAGGAACTTTATAAATTTGTCTGACCTGGTAAAAAGGGAGGCGTTCGCAGCCCTATTACTTGAGACTAGTAGCTGAGTATGCCTCAAATTAGCAGGCTCGACTCGGATGGGTCAGAAGACAGGACCGGACGAGATCACGCACATTCCAATACAGCAAACTCCATGAGTTCTCGTAACGTCTTGTCAATGCCGTAATGAGCACCCACTGATCTGACAACTCGAACTGGGTTAGCCAAGGTTTTTGACCTGTCTCTGACCAACAAAAAAGGAATGGTACAGTTATTTTCTCCTTTTTGGCCCACGATTCTCCAATCACAGACGAGTAACTCATGAAAGAGACGTTAGGCGGTAACGTTAGTCCCAGCTGTATGACATGTCGACATTCGTATCATACATGCCCCAGTATACGATCTCAAAGTCTCTCTGGTCCTCGTCTGCCAGGTTTGGCCAGATCACATTCGCCCTTCTTCCCCTCTGCGTCCCCTTCGCCCTCAAGGCGCCTCCATTCGCTATATTCGCAATTCCCTTCATGACACAGCTATACTCTTATACACCGTTTAGATACAGTTGGATCGTACGCGGGCTTGTCCTTCTTTCGCAGCCAGTGTGCTTATCCCATTGCAGGCCTTCGCGCTCCTCACGCTAATCATCTTTCTCTCTTTACCTCCCATCCGGAGGCGGTTTTATGAAAGCTTTTATATCTTGCACGTTCTCCTTGTCCCCTGCATGCTAGTCATGGCAGGATTGCATCACCCGGCTGTTGGGTGATGGTGTTGGGCAGCGCTTTCTATCTGGATCGGTGAACGTCTTTGACGGGGAACCTGGTGGATCTACGCTAATGGCATCGTGGGTGAAACAGCCCTCGGGCTATCACCTGCTCCATCTAATTCCAAGAATTCACCACTGGATATCTGGGAAATGGACCACGCTCCACCAGCCCAAACACCCGACAAGTCCACAAACCGACGGGACGAACCACCGAGCGTCGAGCTCGAGGGGGAGCGGAGAATTCTTGCGAGCGGTGACGCTGGACCTACGAGCCACGAAGCGGACGCTTAGGGGGTATGAAACGGCGATGAGGACCCTAGGAACCGACCCAAGAAGCTGGAGAACGCGTCGGAACCAGCTATGCTACCAGACGTCTCCTGTGACTCGCTGTTTCTTTCCGGTAACCTTTGCGACATGTTTGACGTGATCAGCCGCGGTCTGAACGTTAGCCTCGCCATCGGGTGCAACAAACGCGGGGGAAAAGCTGACCTGTAAAGACGTCAGAATGGCCTAGCGGCGTGACAAAGATGCGGAACATACCACGATACCATCCTTTTTCCCCACTTCATTGGGCAGGTTGCGAGCCACGTTGTGGACAGCCCCCGCCGAGGAATGGGACCAGATGACGGGTGCCTTGGAGTGCGATGGAGCAATTTGTGTCGAGTATCCGCAAGGATCAGTAAATGCATTGTGACACGTGTGAGTGAGAGTCACATATCGAACACCGAGCGCATGATACTGTCGAACCACCGCGATCGAGTTTCCTAATCGATGACCTCTGTGAATGATTTGAGCGGATGTGGTAAGAAGAACGGGAACGGATTAATCCCTCGACGCCAAGTAAACTGGCAATCTTTCCCTGAATGATGCTCCGAGCTGTGCGCATAGCCCGATGTCTAAAATGTTGTGAGTGCCGATTGGATAAACTAGCGGACATGGGTCTCACGTTCGGATACTTCTCGATCAGACCCCAGGCTGGCGACGTCGATCTGTTCAAGCGTGTCACTAGAATGGGTTATCAAATTAAATTTTATTAGCAAAACAACGAAAAATCATAGCGCGCTCTCCATGTAGAAGTCAAAAAGTCCTTCCCTTGCACCGAACTATCGGCACAGGGCGCGAGTACAGACCTGCATCCAGTCTGAGTGGATTCAATCACGAAATAGTTGGGAAGAAGTATACTAAAAGAAAGAACCCACCTACTTTTCCTTTTCGGAAACGGGGATATCAACGTACACCGGCAACCCGACATTCTAGCGGAATGCCAGAGACGTTGTTTCTCCAACCATCCCTTGCAAAATAAGGTAAATCTGGAACGTCGTATAGACTAAGCAATGAGGTTCGAACCAACCAACATGACCATCCTGTACAGGACGTCAGCCACAGAGCAGCAAATACGCACGATAACAGAGGCAGAATCGAGCAGCCTGCGATGAGAAGTCTTGCGAGCGGTGACGCTGGACCTACGAGCCACGAAGCGGACGCGTCGGGGGTACGAAACTGCGACGAGGGCCCTAGGAACCGACCAAAGAAGCTGGAGAACGCGTCGGAACGCGCCAAGGAACGCTTGGAGCAAGGGAGAGAAGAGGACTCACATGAGCAGGCTTGAGGCGACCCAGACGGGCCGAGCGGTCAAATGGCCATAGCGGACGATTCCGACACCTACCAAGAAGGCCCCAGAGTCGGGGCGAGCGCGTCAGGGTGAGATACCACAGAAAACGCCAGAGCGATGGCGGCGGTATATAGATGGATTTGATACGAGGCGGAACGGAGGGCGGAACGAGCGGCGCAGGCAGCGACTCGATACGAGTCGATATGAGGCTGCTAGCTGACAACGAGTCGAGTCAGCACGAACGGCGCGAACGCGACCACGTACCTGAGCCGTCCACACCGCTTCCGAGCGACCCTAAGTGGCCTATGGACCATCCAAACACACCACGTCGTCGAGGGAAGACGAAACGAACGCTAGAAGGAGTCGGTAGCAGGAGGGGAGCTTACCAGGTTGGACAGTCGAGTCGAAGCCGTATCGGGCGGATAGGAGCGATCGAACACGTCGTATATGGAGTAGAGACGGAGCAGGAGCAGCACCGAGGCGCGAGGGCTGAAGACGAGGCAATTTGAGTCGATCGAGGCTGTGCGGGTGTGCAAGGACCGAGCCGCGACTTGCCACATCAGGCAATCGCTTGAGCAGCGTGATCTCGCGCTGAATCCATGCGATTGGCTTCCCCACGCCAGCCCAGGCGACCGCAACTACAATGTAAGTACCTCTTGGGAGCGGCAGGCAGGCCGCCGCGTTCGTAAAGTTCCCGACGCTGTCAAGTTGAGCTCCCTCCTCGCGGATCCAAGGCGACGGGTGAGTCATCGGGCCGTCGACTGCTGCTTACCTTCTCAACGCCAACCAAGGCGATTGCGACCGCGTGTCCTGGCATGGGTGTGGGGCCGTCAGTCAGACTTACTGTTGGTGGGCGAGCCGGACGAGCGGTCACGACTGCAAGGAAACGGGTGAGTCATCGGGTCGTCGACTGCTGCTCACCTGCTCAACGCCAATCAGGGTGATTGCGACCGCGTCGACTACTGCACCCAAACGATCCCCGTCAGTCAGGCCATCAGTCAGACTTACTGTTGGTGGGCGAGCCGGACGAGCGGTCACGACTGCAAGGAAACGGGCGAGTCATCGGGTCGTCGACTGCTGCTCACCTGCTCAACGCCAATCAGGGTGATTGCGACCGCGTCGACTAGTCCGTGCAAACGATCCCCGTCAGTCAGACCTACTTTTACCAGGTGAACTGGCCCCAGACAAGCGGTCACGCCTGCAAGGCAACGGGCGAGTCGTCGACCACGTCAACGTCAACGTCGGGCGCACATCCTAGCATAGTTTCGTCAGTCGCACTCACGTCTCGACCGCCCCCAGCGGCAACGCTCACGACGCGACTGCCCGCCCAGCGGGCACAAACGAGGATGCGTGTGCGCGCCTCCCTAACCCTGCGCGTATGCATAACCGCGCAGGGCTGAGGCGCGCAGCCTCGCTGGCCACAGCTGCACAGAAAACGGTGAACGTGGAGAGCGCTGAGAGGAGGGGACAGAGGACAGAGGACAGAGGGGGACGCTGGGGAAGGGGGGCCCTTATATACCCACTGGATCTATGGTGTGGCGTGAACTGGCATCCCGGGTGTTTGTCTTTACTGACGCCGTGACGTATTGGCATTCTCCGATCGACATGTCGGCGGACGTGAAGTGTCAATATTTCCGCCGATTGGCACACACGATTGAAATCTGATGTTTATGTATGTGCTCCCGGAGGGCCGCCGCCTCCTTCTGACGAGGCTTTCTTGATGCGTCCTCCTCAATCCACTTCGCCAGGGAGCTCCTAGATCGCACTGCTTCGGAAACCTCCGGAAAATAGGTCTAAGCGACGGCGTGCCCGGCAGTAACCTGTGCGTCTCCGTCTCGCCCTCGAGGCTCGTTGGAATGCAGCTCATTGTCTCCTATTTAGCCTAGCTCAAGGTCAATTCGCGACCCTTATGGTCGCCGGCTGCCAAAGTGCTCTTGCCCTTGGCCAAGCGGTTCGGGGATTCGGTTTGGGCCTGCCTCTTTGACAAGTTGCACATTTTTGACGCCGTGGACCGTTCGCTCGCTTTTTCCTCCGAGGACGAAGCGATCGCGCAAGACGCAGTGAAGCCGCATCTTTCGGTTCTGCTCGGGAGTCTCACGACACTGAGCGGACTAAAGGAGACCAACATTTGTACAGTCCGCTCGCCCAGCTCCAGATCAGCGTGTTGTCCCAAGTGGCGCATCACATTGCCGACCCGGAACAGGGGTCCGTCCTCGTCGGGTCGCTCTCCCCCTTGTTGCGCAAACCGGGAAAAGTGGTCCCCGAAAAGACCAAGGTCAACCTGTTGACGACCCTGAGCAAAATTTTCGCGCTCATGGAGATGGTCCTTGGATTGTGATTGTCGACGTCGCCGAGGTCGAGGAGAGGTGGACGAGGAGCGGTGCCGCTCTGGAAGGGATGCGAGGGAACATTGGCCACCCTGTAGCCGAGGATGCAACACGTTTTATAGCAGTCTGCAGCAAAATACGCTCTACCTTGACATATGTGCAGCAAATATGGTCCGTGCCGCATCCGAAAGCGTAGTGACTTCCATACTCAAACTGGACAGGTGATCGACACGTTTTTTCTTCTATTGTTCCAACGATGCTCGCAAACGACGCGGAGTGAGCTGCCATCGACGGTCAACCCAAACAAAAGTTTGACCTGACCTTCTCATACCGTGATACTATGCCAACGCGCCATCTGTGACATCGTCACGTCCTCCCGCCATCCTAACCCCCTCCTCCAGAGTACGATCAACGATGGCCCTCTCTCCTCCTCAAGACAAACAATGGGCTCAACAAGGTCAGTGTTCGATCTGATCTCACTAAACACCACAAAACAGCCTCCATTGCGCCCCATGCAGTGGACGTACCTCCCCCCGCGACCACATTGACCCATGCCTTGTCTTTCAGACTCTACAGCAAGGCCCGCGCCGTCGGGCACAAGCGTGCAAAGCGAAACTCAAGCCCAAACACCTCGCTCATCCAAATAGAAGGTGTTGGAAATAAATAAGACGCCCAATTTTACCTTGGCAAGCTCTGCTATCTCTCCTGTCACCATCGCATCCGTCCTGATCCATCCTTTCCCAGCGCGTGGCCTTCGTCTACAAAGCCAAGCGAGAGATCCGGGGCTCCAAGATTCGCGTCATCTGAGGGCGCGTTGTCTCTGACTGCTTCGCCCCCGTTGTTTATTTCATTCAATTCTCGACACCTAGCCGTGTCACCCGTCCACATGGAAACTCTGGCGTCGTCAAGTCGAAATTCACCTCCGACCTCCCACCACGCGCTTTCGGTGCGGGCGTGCGCTTCGTATGTTTCACCTTGTTTCTCTTTGACTTTTCGGTTGAACGCGTTGCAAAATCCTAGATGCTCTACCCCCCCACCATCTCAGCCGCCTCACTGTTGACCGAGAGAGCGAGGTCAAACGCCCCCGCTACTCTGTTGGTGCACACGTCCAAAAACCTTGACCGTGCAGCTTCAAGCATACACCTTGTAGAAAACGCTCAAAAACACCCGCAAACATCATCTCCATTGGGGTGCGAGTCACGTATCGACACAAGCGTACGACTCTCGTTTGGATATCGGATACGTCACGGCGTTCGAGCTACATCATGTTGCTGGCCTATTGTGTGACGTTTTACACGCAGCGAAATTCTATTCATGACGGTCCAATTTTTTTGGCACGTGTAGCAAAAACTTGACGATTCGTTCGCGCTCCAAGCAGGCGCTCCATCAGCGTCATGACGCAAAGCGAATGGGAGACGTACCCCGACCCAAGAAATCAGTTCCGTGTACCATTACCGTGTTAAATATGATTTTGAACACGCGGATCTTCGAGGATTGGACTCGCATCAAAAAGAACTGGAAAGAGATGAACCCCATTGGCTAGATAATGTGTTCAGCCCTACAATCCTGGGAAGCGAACAAAACGGCTTACACGTGATAGCCTGAGACACCGAGGGCGAGCTCTTTACCCCTATGACGACGTCGACCAGGTGCGATCGGCGGCCTGACGGTGTCGGCATCGCGGGAACGGTAAGCGCGAGTGGAGCAAAGGGGTGCGTGGTGAGTCACTGCAAAGGAGGTTTGGCCTACGAGGCAAGACGAAAAGAAAAACAACGACGACGACGATAACGCTGTGACGTGCGGCCGCGCGACGCACTGTCACAGGGGGTATGCATGCACTCGCGTGGTTCGCGGGCTGACGCCTACACAATTTGCAGAGCACTCGTCACTCGCTGAGCGCGTGATGCTTATATAAGCCAAAACCCCTTGTTTCGATGGGGTGCATGAAACCGAGCTATGCAGGCACGATTCGTCACTTTCAGACTTCGAGTTTTCAGGAGCAGTAAATAGAGCTATCAGAACGGAATTTTGAATCAGGTCTCTATTCCTTGTGTGAGGGACGGGTTTTCTAGCTTGCAAGAAGAAATTAAAAATTCCGCTCTGATAGCCTTCGAGGAATCACTTGAATAAATAAAACTGCTGCTGGAGGCAAAGGAATCCGACCACAGGACGTGCCTACTTGGCTTGCGCAAGAAAATGACCCCTATCGAGCATGAATCCTCAGCCACAAGTGTGAATTTCCAAAAACGCGCACATTACGTTTGGACGCGCAGTGTCGAGACGATCCTACACCTCTTTTCCTTCCTCTATTATGTTATTCTAGCTCAATCCGATACCATGGGAAACCCTCAACCACTGTCGCACACTTCTCCGATCAAGCTGCATTCTCACGCAATGGTACTCGAGACTTCATGGATGCAATGTTTACAACGTTTACAGCCGAGAACCACGCTCAGATTCGACGTGAGGCACGTCGTATCGACTAGAGTAATGTCGAGAAACAACGTCACGATGAACTCATCAAACACAAACGAGATACTGCCGCCGCCGCACAGAAGAAAGCAGATGATAGATTAGCAGCAGTAGCAAGCCAAGGACACCTACTTTGCTTCTATACAGCTCATACTTGATCCTGATCCCCTCAAACACATGCGGAACCATGAAATTGAAGACCAGAACGAGTTGCATCGCCGCCTCGGGACAGAGAAGAAGAAGATCCCTCTTAAATTTCGTCTCAAGACCAAAGCAAGCCACCTCTCACTCGTTCTGCGGCTTGCCGAACGCCACGTAGCTCATCCACTGAGCAATACACTCCATCGCGACGATGAACTTGACGAGATTTGATATGAAGAATACCATACATACATTCACCCCTTCACATAAATTGCACATATGTCGATATCTACCAGCCCTACTAATACCTACTGATCATAGCATACTTTACACATATAGTAGACATATTCGCACCTAGTACAAATCACCTTTAGTCGATGTTCTCGGCGAGAAATACGACGGTTTCAAGATTTTGGTCGAAATAGGGGGTTTTCTGCTTATTTAAGCGTCAAGCTTTGTTGGCGGGCTTCGCCCACCACCAGCGTATAGCTCCTCGAGCCACAGCCACGGCGCTGGAGGTCGAAACGTCGCGCCTCGGTCACGGCCGAACGCCCTCCCGTGTTCCGGGGACTGGGCGATCTCGCCCACTTGCGATCGCACGCCGCTATTTTGTATCATCCCGCCACGTTGAAGCCGACTCGTAGCCGATGCTGACTCTTGCCCCTCGTAGAGACAATTCGGCACGGATTTGATCCTCGACCGCCCCTGAATGCGCCATTCCAAACGGTGTGAGTGCATTCCGGTGATGTTCAAGCATTCCAATCCTGAAGAAGGGTGCATATATCCTGGCCTTGGTCTCTTCATCCTCTCTCTTCGTCCTCGCCTCTGACATGGTTCTCCGCACCAAGGGCCGTCTCAGCGACCAGGAACGTTTGCAAGAGCGTCTCTCTAGCAACGAGCAGCTGGGGACATGGTACGGCGGCCTGCATCCGGATGGCGGGTCAGCCAAGGCGTTATGCGCCCCCCACAACCGCGTCCACGATCGCGTTCGTCTGCTGTGGAGGGAGTTCGTGTCGACCTCGAAAGACTCGGAAGGCAAAACTCTGTGGCCTGACATCGCGCCAAAGATGACGGCACCATCAGCAGGTACGTCGTGCCGCGCCTGTCCATATCGAACCGCCATCGACCAACCCCACTTCAATAGCTGCGCTCCAGGCGTTTATTCGTTTTCTTGGGGTCACACTAGACGGACGGCTGTCCGAGTCCGGGGCCCCAACAGTTGACACCATCTCGAACTACATGCTGACGCTGTACTCGGTCCTCTCCCGCGAAGGTGACGTGACCGTGACCAAGGATGTACGCAAGGACATCGCCGGCTACCTCGGCTCCCCGGAGCTGCTAAACAGGATCCAGCTCTCTACCGCCCACCGCAAAAAGCACTACGTGAGCCCGGCGGACATCCGGATCCTCATGGACGCCTACCACGTTGATGTCCAGCACTTCCGCACCAACCGGATGCGCTTCCAGATGGCCGCTTTGACGATGCTGCTGTCCATCTCAGCAGAGCGGATTGGGGCACTCGTCGAGTCCAACTGCTACCGTGGCTCAAATGAGTGCCTCAAGTGGAAGGACGTCGAGGTCCTCGTATTCCCCAACAAAGATGAGCCGTCGAAGCCGTTTATCGGAATCCTAGTCACCGCCCGTCTGCTCAAGGGTGGCCGCGACGTCGAGTCGTTCCGCAAGACGTTCTTTTTGTTTCCTGAATATGGACCGGGCCGGGCTTACTGCCCTGTGACCCCCTTGCTTGTCTTGGGCCTTCAGGATCAAGTCTGGGAAGGAATCAGCAAGCCAGAAGATGTCATTTCCCCCCGGGTTGCTCCAACGTCCGTCTATGCCCTCCGGGTGATCGGGTCGAAGTGCGACCTCCCAGTCTTCAGAAGGGAGGAAAAGACGAACGAGGGGTGGGCCGTGTCGAGAGACAGGGCCCTGAACTATGGCGCCGCGTATCGCCACCTCCAATATTTCAGCCGCGTTCAAGGGTTTCCTGGTGTGTTCGCTGATGCCACGTTCTGCCAACCAAGGCCTGACTGAGGTTTTCAGTGGCCGTCCGGCCATATGACATCCGCCGTGGGACGTCAAACCTTGTCGCAAACGACCCCTCCATTAGCATCGAGCAACGCGAGAAACTCATGGCGCACGCTCCAAAGTCAAAGACGTTTGAGGTGAGGGTGGAGCGGCGCTGCAGATGGCTATGGGCTGATCGATTGTCCAACCTTCCAGCGGAGCTACGAGAGCATGGCGGTGCGAGTGGACCTACAGGGTGTCCTGTCCGGCTCTCAGGATATGGGGCGTCTCGCGCTCATCGCAGTGAGTCTCCTCAGGCCATGGGCAGACTCTCTTACTCATCGGTGTTCTAGGTGGCAGAGAGCATGTCCAAAGGGGCAGACCCGAATGCCCCCACGAAAGCACTCTTCCATGATGTCATGGAGGTGTATGCAGGTCCCAGCCTGGCCGCGATGCGCGAAGAGAGAAACAAGGTACGGATGAACGCATCTCCCATGAGCCCTGTAAAAAAAAACCCACGTCTTTGTAGCTCGTTGCTCAGCGCAAGGAGCTCGCCTCCTTGAATCGGGCTGATAGCCCAGATGGCAAGGCCGCACGTGAACGCGCAGCTGAGCTGATGAAGAAGCACAGCGACATCGTGACCCGGGAATTAAGGTACCTCTTCCGTCTATCGAGGGAGAAGTACTTTGCCGAGGCGCCGTCCCGGCAGCTTGGTGAGAGGGCGGTGAGGGCGGTTTCGCATCTCAGTTAATCGCGTAGGGGTAACTGACCATGCCTCTTAGATGGCGTCCCTTCCCTCAACAGTGATGTTGTCAATGTCCACAGCAAGGAACGCCCAGCTTGCGAGGTTTACAAAGCCAGAGGTGAACACCGTCTTGGCTCAGACCTGCGAGGCTCTCAAAGGACCGCCGGATTCGTCCGCCCCCTCGGCCGCTAGTACACTCGCAACTGTCGATGGCTTGGTCTCCCACCTGTACGGCGACATTGCTAACACCGATTCCCACGAGGTATTGGTACGCACATGTCATTTCATGCTGCGCATGTCTGGCTCCTGCCCCCCTTTCTGTTACCTTGGAGAGTCGCTCACTCACGAAAACTGCTGCCCCGTGTGCGGATGTCGGTAAAGCACACACTTCCTTTAACTGAATTCGCTTTCTCTCACCCTTTGTCTTCACAGTCCTACGAGGGACGTCGCCCAGCACATCCACCGCTGTTACCTCAGAAAGCAAAAAGTGGAAGCAGACGCGGAGCTAGCTGCAGGCCACACTTCTCGCCAGTGCTGTTGGGCGGGGTGCCCAGAATCTACGAAGGTGTGGACAATCCGACACGAATTTATTGAGCACATGCGGAAACACACCAGCAAAGCGCACGCCTGCAGCTGGCTCGACGCTCACGGTGTTCCATGCCACGATGGTGGTGTGGGCGACTGGCCGAAGCACTTTGGCAGATGCCATGCTATTAATATCCACAACCATGCAGCGGTCCAGTACTGCTGTATGTGTTCAGAATGGTGCGTGCGTCTGTCACTGACTCGGCGCGTTGCTCACTCTGTCTGTCCCAGGTTCGTGGACATCGATGGCGATGGTTTGGACTACGAGGTCCATTGTGGAGAGCACTACGAAGAGCTCTTCGCTCGGTTCTCGCAGCGCAAGGAAGAGCATGTGGACGTCGAACCAAGAGGTAACCATTCCTTCCCAGCGACAGACAACTGTGTAGCATTCGAAGACGGTAGTGGCTTCGGTGGTGAGTTTCCCGAATACCACGGCTACATCTTGCACGGCGTCGTTGTCGCCCCCATGTGGTGCTTGTTCTGTGTGCATGACGACCGGCTTCCCATCGTCGAAAGGATGGTCCAGTGAGTGGCTCCCTTCTCTGACCAATCAAGCTGGCATGTGTTATTCCTGTCAGGTATCTCGATGAAGCAGCGTTCTACGCACACCTCCTTGCGCATCTCGACTCGGTCGACGAAGCCAGTCTGAGTCACTGTCCCTCGCCTGCGTGTGGGTCCAAGTCTTACTCCAAGGACGACTTGCCCAGCCACCTCGTCAACGTCCATCGCTTGGGGGTTTTCGGACGCGAGAAGGGGGGCCCTGGGCTTCGTCTGAGATTGTCTGAGCTGCCGACCGGCTCTACTACTGCATCTCCGCCCACCCATTCGGCTCAGAAACGCCCATTACCTGGGCAAACGGACGACACGGCTGACCTTGTTTCGGGTCGAAAGCGGACGCGAAAGAACGTTGAACAGGCAAGCTTTCTTGCTGCAAGTCGTGGCAGCCGGTGCTGAATAACTGACACTGCTCCCTTCCAGCCCAAGTCCAAATGCAACAGGTGTTACAAGCATTTCGTACGAATAGAAGAACATGCCAAGAGATGTGGACGGGCAAATCGAGATGTCGGCAGCGTATCAATGTAGCTAAGCCTTGTCCAATGGTTTTGGTTTTGGCCGTCACATCCTGAGTTTCTCCCTCCTCTTTCGACAGGAAACGTATCCACCGTTGCGCCTTGGCACGCTGCCGAAGAACGTTTTTCGATATCCGGGACCATTTACCTCACCAATGCTCCTCCAAGGAATTCAAAATCCTAGGTGAGAATTGCTCTCGGGATAAATGGGGTCCAAGGGTTGTGTTCGAAACCTGGGCGAGTTCTCAAGGCGACTGTCTACCTTCATCCTGACCATTCTTCATGCCTTTTATCGTTGCATTAGAGCCTGCGATGTAGTTTATCTTGAATGACTTTCACCTTACGATTTCCTGCAACCCTAGTTTTCTTGTCGTTTGTTGCCTGGCCCTGGGCATTCTTAATTGACAATGCAACTAGATTTGGTTGAAAAAAACGTTCGTATGTTATTGTCACTGTTAAAGACTCGTGAGTCGTAAGCAGGTATGGCTCTAGTATCCGTTAAACTTGGTCCAAATTTGGCAAACACTTGTGATCTTAACAAGTACAAACAACCACGTGCCCGAACATGTGTCGGAGTCGTTGGCGTAGATATTGTCACGCCATTCTGCTTGCTGACGCATTTGCGCAGAATATCCATCATGCTTTTAGACTCAGACTCAGAAATGAATGTCCTGCACACTCTCACGATCAACGAACACTTCGCAAAAACCTCTGAATACAAGAAGGAAAGGCTAGTAGGGATGGTCCAAAGTCAGTAAGAAGCTTGGAGGCATCAATCACAAGTTGGACGATAGGAGCTTGCAGTGGTTTACCAAGACGAGGACGATGCTGGTTGGCATGGACGTCACCTATCCTGGACCTGGGGTGAGTATTTTCTCGTCACGGTTGCGGATGACGATAGGAACACGTTCGCTATGAACAGATGATTATGGATCCTTCTAGCATGCTTTATTGATGTGCGCGTAGGGACAATTCGACCCCGTCCTCGAACAAGAGCTCCCCAGGATAATCGACGCTTTCGGGAGGGTGGGCCCGAAGGGTTGCCCTCAAGGAAAACCCTACCGACCTCTGTTGACAATCGTCACATGCTAGGCCGTGTGTGTGCATTCCTCGTGTGTGTGTCGGGATTGGTCTTTTTTTCCCGCCAGGGTTGACGCCCAAAGCGATGGCGGATGCGCCGGTCGTGGTGGCCCCTCCGACAGAAGGCGTCGTAGAAGCCCTGGCGACTGCACGAGCCACGTTGAACGCGTAACCCGTCATGCTCTACGCGTCCCCTCCGGCGCGCACTGCCGTGGGGATCTTTACCGGCACACCGTTACGCACGATCACAGTATATATACATAGATAACCAACCAAGCCAAGCAACAGCTCGTCAAAAATGTTCAAAACCCCATCGCTGGCTTCCGCAACCTCCTCGGAAAAAAAGTACGTCTCGCTCGTCCTACCACGATCCGTAGTTCCTAATGAAAGCAGGTTTTCAAACGTGCCTCGGGACTAACTGTTCGTGTCCTCCCCCGCCATCCAACAAGGAGCAGAGACACCTGGCGGACAAGGTTGTTGCCTCGGCAAAGAGGTCGTGCGTCTGTTTGCCCGTAATACGACTAACCTGGAAGTAGCACGAATTCAGTGTCTCAAATGGATTTCTTTGTGTGTCGCCTGCCCCCTGGACCTAACAAAGTGAAACGATCAACAGACGCTATCTCGTGTGATCAGACATCGTCGATCAAAAGGAACATGATACGATTGGCATCTTGTGGCTACTACGGAGTGCACACTTGAATAATTCACAACGGCACTGTAGCAAAGGCGAGAGTTGGGAGAAGACGGCCGGTACGGGGATTGGCACAAGGTACCAACCGGCACGGATATGGTGGATCCAACGACTTTTCGGGGTGAACGACGTTGGCAGTGGGAAGGATGGGGAGATTGGCACATGCTGTGGATGAGGAATAGAGTGACGCGGCATTTGGTGAACGTGGCGAGAGTAGACGGTGAGCATGTGCGTAGGCATGTTGGAAGAGGTCATTGACGACCGCAGCGGGCGCAGATCTCGGAGCTCCCTGGCGAAGCGGATTGAGGAGGACGCGTCGAGGAGGCCTCGTCGGAAGGAGAAGGCGGCCCTCCGCGGTGATTCCCTTAGGAACTTGTAAGGGAGCACATGCCTAGACATCAGATTTCAATCGTGTGTGCCAATCGGCGGAAATATTGACACTTCACGTCCGCCGACATGTCGATCGGAGAATGCCAATACGTCACGGCGTCAGTAAAGACAAACACCCAGGATGCCAGTTCACGCCACACCATAGATCCAGTGGGTATATAAGGGCCTCCCTTCCCCAGCGTCCCCCTCTGTCCTCTGTCCTCTGTCCCCTCCTCTCAGCGCTCTCCACGTTCACCGTTTTCTGTGCAGCTGTGGCCAGCGAGGCTGCGCACCTCAGCCCTGCGCGGTTATGCATACGCGCAGGGTTAGGGAGGCGCGCACACGCATCCTCGTTTGTGCCCGCTGGGCGGGCAGTCGCGTCGTGAGCGTTGCCGCTGGGGGCGGTCGAGACGTGAGTGCGAC
>JBBPNE010000688.1:0-14823 GCA_038090735.1 Xerocomellus amylosporus | reverse complement strand
AACAGCGTTTATTGAGATTCCAGGACACGGGCGACTGAAATCTGATATACCGAACCAGTCCATAGCGCGTGATAATAGAAAATATCACAATCTATTGTAATCTCACAATTTTGCATTGTTTGTGATGATTTTGAAACTCAATTTCCCTGCTGGACGAGGCAAAGTAGAGACAGCCGTATACGTAGATATAATCTTCTCGTCAGCGAAGAAGGCGAAACTTGACACGGCTTCGAATCGACGTACTCCCAGAACACTTTGTTTACCAGGAAATAACCAACTTTCATAATCATGATGACCGAACTAGGGTTACTACTTAACGCCCTTTCAACCCGAACGAAATTTGTCAGTGCGTCAGCAGCGTGCAAACCCACGGGAGTTCGACTATGGCGGTACTTGGGCCGCAGCCAGCTCGGCTCATCACTGATATCATTTGCACAGCGTCGGTCGTTGACCCATGCGGGATTGGCAATGGACGGCATACATGGTGCCAATCATGGATGCACGATGCTTCGAATTTGAGGGCTCCATGCACTGCCCTTAGGAGTCCGAATTTACGGTTACACGTGGACAAGGTTCGGTTTGCTGTAGGAGCGAGGATGGACTTAAAAGCGCTCCAGTTATGTCCCTCGCTGCATACATCAACAGCTCAGTTTCCCGGTTAAAGCCACAATGACCAGCAGATCACGCACCGGAGGAAAACGATCACGACCTGAATCGCAGAAGTCTGGTAGCCTCGCTGAGGCTTGCGAGAGCACCAGGAATGAACCACCGCGACTAGAATCAAGGACATCGCCGTCTTGTGCCCTGACAGTGGGTTTCGAGGCCTCGCTGCTGATTTGCCGACTGACCTATCTGGCAGGACAGCATACAAACACCCGGCGTCTGCCCCAAATGTGCGGGGCAGGAGGAACGGAAAGTGGGAACCCCTGGACTCGGGGACCAACCACTGCATGTGCTCTCTTCCTCGGCCTCCACAACGCATACGGGCGAGAACGAAGAATTGGTTATTACGAGTATGAAACTCCTCTTCACAGTTTGCAAAGATTACTAATGACAACGTAGGTATCCGAGCGACAAATGTCACTCTTGGCCTTAAACGAGTCCCCGCCGGCTTTTACACCGCGGTGCATCACAGTGGCCTTGAATGGAGAACCGAAAACAAACGTTCCTCAGTGAATGACGTTGTCGTCGAATGGAGTGAGCCGATTCCAATGTGAGATCCCTTTCTCCAACTGGAGTTAGCCCTGACAGAGTTCGCAGACCGTCAGATCTGTCAGCTACCGTTTTTCTTGAGGTCTATGCATCCTTCGAATTCCAGCCCACGTTAGGTGATGGGGAGCAGCTACGAAAGATAGCAACCACCGTGGAACAACTATTGGACCGCGGTGCAAAAGACGTTCGTGAGTTGGACGGAGTTTTGCACGGGAGTCTGGGTACTCATACTATGGCAGCGTTTACCTTCTTCCCAGACGATGAGGATATCGTATCCCCGTGTTCATCCATTTTGGTCACTGTCAAATGGCGGAAGTGCGAGAGCAGTGATTCATCAGCGTCGAGGGTGCTTGACCCTTATTGGGTGAGTAGGGGACTTGTGTCAACGCGGTCCTCTTGAACCAACGTATGTCCATAGTCAACCGCAGAATCCCGAGGCGAGCTAGAAAGCGCGACAAACCAAGGCCACAGCGCTCTCTCGCATTACCGAAAACACGGAGAAAAACGGGATCTGGAGCGTTCTATTGAAGAGTTTGGGCGGGCGTTCAGTATTTGTCCGCCTGACCATCCTTGTCGTGCAGCTGCTCAGTCAAACCTGGCGATGGCCAAATTCATCCACTGTCAAGTCGAGGACACCCATGCCTTCCTCGAGGTTCCCCTTATCTTGTATCGCAATGCACTTGTTGCCCGTCCTGTTGGCCACGTTGACCGTCCTTCCACATTGATTCAGCTGGCCGCAGTGCATTTCGCGCAATTCGAGAAGCGGAAGGACGAAGTCGAGGGAGCACTGGCTGAGGCATTGCTACAAGAGGCGATGGAGCTCAGCTCTGCAGAGAGTCATGAAAAGCGAGCTGCGACTTTCGTCCGCCAACTGCAGGCCGAACGTAGAGTGAGCGCTGCTAAGGCAGATGGCCAATTATCGGTGGAACAGGGTTCGGCTTCATATTCAACAAACGAGGCATGCATTTTGAGTACCCAGTTGTTGGACCGGTTCAAACGGTTCGGTGATGTGGCCGACCTGCAACGGGCAATCAGACTTTTCGACGAATTGGTCAGGTCTATTTCAATTCGGGGTGACCGGTACCGAAGAGCACTAGCGAATCTCGGTAGGGCGTTATTGTGTCGATTCAATCACCTCGGGGAACTGAGGGACCTCGAGGACGCAATTTCGAGGCACAGGGATGCTATTGACCTAACCCCACATGGCTACCCTGACATGGCTACTCGTCTCCACGACCTCGGGACCTCCTTGATCACTCGTTTCCAGCGCCTCGGGGAGCTGAAAGACCTCGAGGACGCAATCTCGACGCTCAGGGATGCTGTTGACCTCACCCCTCGTGGTCACCATAACATGTCTGGCCATCTTAACAACCTAGGCAACTCCTTCAGAGCTCGTTTCGAGCGCCTCGGAGAGCTGGGTGACCTCGAGCGCGCAATTTCAACCCTCAGGGATGCCGCTGACCTCACCCCTCATGGTGACCCTCGCAAGCCTGATCGTTTCAATAGCCTCGGCAACTCCTTCTTCGCTCGTTTCGAGCGCCTCGGGGAGCTGAGTGACCTCGAGGACGCACTTTCAAAGTACAGGGATGCTGTTCACCTCACTCCTCGTAGTCACACTCACAAGCCTTACCACCTTAACAACCTCGGCAGTTCCTTCGTCACTCGTTTCTGGCGCCTCGGGGAGCTAACTGACCTCGAGGACGCAATTTTGACGCTCAAGGATGCTGTCGACCTCACCGCTCATGGTCATTCTCTCAAGCCTCGCTGTCTTAACAACCTCGGCAACTCCTTGTTCGCTCGTTTCGAGTGCCTCGGAGAGCTGAGTGACCTCGAGGACACAATTTCAACGCTCAGGGAAGCTATTGACCTCACGCCTCATGGTCACCCTCTCAGGGCTCGCTGTCTTAACAACCTCGGCAACGCTTTCAAAGCTCGTTTCGAGTGTCTTGGGGAGCTGAGTAGCCTCGAGGATGCAATTTCGACCATCAGGGATGCTGTTAAGCTCACCCCTGATGGTCACCATCACAGGCCTACCCTTCTGAACAACCTCGGGAACTCCTTCAAAGCACGCTTTGAACGCCTCGGGGAGCCGAGTGACCTGGAGCAAGCAATTTCAATATATTTACATGCTGCTTCCACCCCCATCGGCGCTGTCAAAATTCGATTTCTTGCGTCACAGAATTGGATATCATGTGCTCGCCGTGTACACCATCACTCTCTTCTCCATGCATATTCTACCGCCATTAACCTCCTCCCTGAACTCGCTTGGATTGGTCTCTCTCTTACACGCCGTTATTATGAACTTAGGCAAGGTGTCGATGTTGTCCGGGAGGCTGCAGCTGCAGCTTTGGACAAGGGACTTTCGGAAACTGCTGTGGAGTGGCTCGAACAAGGTCGCTCGATTGTTTGGGGGGAGCTCTTTCAGCTTCGAAACTCCTACGAAGAGTTGTCGTCTGCTCATCCAGATCATGCCCATAGACTTCGGGAACTGTCCGCCGCATTAGAACATGCTAGTGCCACTCACGAAAAATCCTTGTCTACACCCTTAGAACAGACTCGAGAGTCCTTGCAAGAAGAGGCTGACAGACATCGTACGCTTGCGATCGAACGTGATAAACTACTCCAGGAGATCCGAGGCTTTCCTGCTTTCGAACAATTCCTTCTTCGCAAAGGGTACTCCCAGCTCCGAGCTTCGGCACACTCTGGGCCGGTCGTCATTCTCAATGCCGCAGAAAGCCGTTGCGATGCGTTGATTGTTCTTGCTGACGTGGATCATGTAATTCATGTCCCGCTTCCCACTTTCACTTTCCAGAGATCCGCTGGTCTTCACAGAATGCTGGGGAAATTACTTCGTGACGCTCGTGTCATATGCTGTGACGACAGGGAGGGGGCACCTACACCACCGAGCGGCGTCAACTGGGAGCCCATGTTATCCATTTTGTGGAACGGCGTCGTCAAACCAGTCCTGGATGCCTTGTCTTTCTCAGTACGTCATGTCATGTCACTTTGATTCTTACCTGATCTGTTCACCCGTCTCCGAACAGACTCCTAGGAATTTATCACGCATTTTTTGGTGTCCGACTGGCCCCTTCGTGTTTCTTCCAATCCATGCAGCTGGTTTCTATGACCCCCAGCATTCGCAACCTGGGCACAAAGTATCCGACTTCGTCATCTCGTCATACGTCCCGAGTCTAAGCATTCTTGCACCGTCACCCAAACCCGATGTGGCACCTAGCGGCGATCTCCGCCTCCTTGCTGTCCGTCAGCCACCCTCGGATGGTCTACCTCGACTTCGAGGTGTGGCCACCGAGTTGGAACATATCAGGGCGGTAATCCGACATTCATCTTCTGGACGAACCACCCTCCTAGAGTCGTCCATCGGAACGGTCGAGGAAGTACTTGCACTGATGAAGGAGGCGGACTGGGTCCATTTTGCATGCCACGGAATCCAAGACGCCGCAGAGAGTGGTCTTTGTCTCGCCGATCAACGTCGCTTGAAGCTAAGTGACATCGTTGCGCTGTCACGTCCCCATGGTGGGCTTGCCTTTCTCTCCGCATGTGAGACGGCGACGGGCGACGAGGGCCTCTCAGATGAGGCCATCCATATCGCAGCAGGAATGTTATTTGCCGGTTACGGGGGAGTCATTGGTACGATGTGGTCAATCAGTGACGAGCTTGCCCCTGTTGTGGCCAGGGACGTATACGCGCAATTGTTTGGGAAGGGCACAAGGTCGGATTATCGGGAGGCTGCACGAGCGCTGCACGGAGCTGTTGGCCGACTTCGAGAGAGCGGCAGAACGTCCTTTGTGAAGTGGCTTCCGTTCATCCATGTAGGTCTTTGAATATTCGTGTATTGAAATGTATTTTACATCATCGAAATGGGTTTTGGTGTCTCAAATTGCCTGAACTGCAAGAGTCACAGAGTAGGAATACTTTAGCGACTTACAGCAGCATCTGCGTAGTGGTGTCTCTGTTACGTTGACCAAAGGCGACTCTGGTCCCGCTGAATCCAGCAGCCTTTTCGAACTGTTGATCTGGATTCCAGTGGCGCTCACGTCAAACGAGACTTCGTCCGCTGTATTAATCAGTTGGACGAGGCAAAACAACTTGAATAATATTGTCCATCCGAGGCTCATACAATAGAATCAGTTTTGCGGTGCCAGAAATGTTGCTCTTGGATGAACGAACGGGAAACACGATTGTAAAGCCATTACTGAGTTTGGGCAAGGGGTTTATGCAATGACTAGTTCCTTGAACGCGAACGCTGTGGGACGTAGATGAGGCTGTTGGTGTGCAAGGTTCTCGTCCGTTTCCTACGTTCATCTGCTCAGTCTCGCGCATCTGTCATCTGCTGTAGAGTGACGACTGTCGCCTTTCCCAGTATCCATTGTTATGATAGGTATGGTGCATGTACCCCATACGCGATCGGCCCACCCGGATCGTTTCGATTCGGCGACCACATTTCTTGGCTAAATATTGCATCGGTACTAGGCCATATATTCCCTCCACTGATCTCACCATTTTTTTTCCAAGGCAAGGTCCAATCGTGGCTCGGTATCGTTCCTGATCCAGCATGCCAATGTCCCGTTCATCGCTGACCCCATCCCTTTTCCTCGAGTGATGCTATGTGCCTTGTACCGAGGATTGATGGGCGCAGGTGTGCCCAGGTTACCAGCGGCGATGAATGCGATCAGCGGTCGGCCCTCGCCTGTCGTTCGCGCATACGGGATGCGAGGAAACAGGGTGAATATTGACCAGGTGCCGGGTTCGACGCGCCGTGGGTCGTGCGGCCCTTTGAGCACGGAGTGGTTGTCGTATCAGCCACATTTTCTTTCGAACGTGCCCGGTTTAAGGCCGGGGTGGCTTAGGGCTCGTCGACGTTCAATGTGACGAAGGGCGAGCTTCCCCTTCTTGTTTTGCCAGTGGGTCCTCGGACGAGTACTTGGATGGAGCATACACGCGTATACCCATATCGTGACAAGGTATTCATTATAAACTGCCGATGTTCCATTATTACATGCACCTTCCTTCATTGAATCGCGTGCTTTGGCTCAGAGTCGACGTCTCTGACCCACACCTGACCGGTCCGCTCGTTGGAGGAAAGGAGTCCCCTGGCGAGTACGATCCGGGTTTTCTAGCCTCGGGGTTCGGGTACGGAGTTGCCTGTGTGACATGAAACACGGTTTGGCGCATAGTACTCGGAGCGACGACGTGCTACAAACCGTCGGCGCCCAGCTTTCTCCAATGCAAGCGTGGGGTCGATGGGGTGGTGGTTACGAGGAGCAACCACGCGTCGTCCCAAAGGCACCAGCACCGTCCGAGCGACGAAACGTCCATACACCAGCGCGACACGGACAGGCCCTCTGAGATGTGTTCGTATGTGTGCTGTGGAAAAACTTGGGAGAACTGGATGCCTGTAAAACCTGTGGTGTTGTGTCGTGAGCGTGGCGGAATTTATTACGTAGGATGGGGTGGGATCACTGACCTCCAAAGCAAACGAGGACCTGCAAGGATCCATCAGCCCGACGCCGGGCATCCAGCATGAATGCGATGCAATCTGTTGCAATCTGATGCGTTTCAGGGGAGGCGTTCCCACGGGTCCGTCGGGACTTTCCGCTGGCAGATGCCGGCTTGGAAGCGACCGAGCGGGGTAGTCGGCCCAACGAGCAGGGCGCGCCGACGAGGGACCAGCGGATGGACACGCTCGTTTGTCTAATGTATCTGCCATCGTTATCTTGTCAAGGTCTGTCTGATCGACCTTGAAGTTGTAAGACTTTCTACTGATCATGAGCTTTCCTAAGACTTTTTACGAGGAGTCCTTAATAGTTTGGGCGTTCCTTTCTGCGTCCTTAATTTATCCTCCATGCACCGAGCGCTTTTATCAGATAAAACTCCGCAATTACACGTGGAGGAAGCTGTGGAAGCTAGCATCGACTTGCGCTGCAGGCACGTCGCTCGCTTGCATACAGCTCAATAGCTCACTTTCCCGGTCCAAGCAGCGATGAGCAAATCGGATACCAAAGAAGAACAACCACGATCCGCCCAGATTGTGTGTTTTGAGACCTGGCTGGTCATTTGCCAACTGACCTATCCAGCAGGACAGCACACAAACGCCCAGCGTCTACCCCGAATGCGCGGGGCAGGCGCAAGGAAGCAAGGAAAAACCTGGACCCGGAGGCCAGTCACAGAATATGCCCTCTTCCTCAGGCTCTGCGGTGCACACGGACGAGGACCCATTGATTTTCAGTATCCAGCTATTGGACCGCTTCCAACGGTGCGGTGATGTAGCCGACCTGCAACAGGCAATCAAAATTTTGGAGGAATTGGTCAGGTCTACTTCGATTTCAGATGACCGGTACCGCAGAGGAGTAGCGAATCTTGGTCTGGCGTTCTGGTATCGGTTCAAGCACCGAGGGGAGCTAAGTGACCTTGAAGACGCAATTTCGAGGCGCAGGGAGGCTGTTGACGTTACTCCTCATGGTCACCCTGACAAGCCCGGCCATCTTACCAACCTCGGCAACTCCTTCTTGGCTCGTTTCCAGCGCCTCGGAGAGCTGAGTGACCTCGAGGACGCAATTTCGAGGCAGAGAGATGCTGTTAACCTTATCCCTCATGGGCAACCTCAAAAACTCGGTCTTCTTAACAACCTCGGAAACGCCTTGACCACTCGTTTCCAGCGCCTCGGGGAGCTGAGAGACCTCGAGGACGCAATTTCGACGCTGAGGGATGCTGTTGACATCACCCCTCGTGATCACCCTCACAAGCCTGCTCTTCTTAACAACCTGGGCAACTCCTTCATCACTCGTTTCCAGCGCCTTGGGGAGCTGAGTGACCTCGAGGAGGCAATTTCGACGCACGGGGATGCTGTTCACCTCACTCCTCGTGGTCACCCTCAGAAGCCTGGCTATCTTAACAACCTCGGCAGCTCCCTTAAAGCTCGTTTCGAGCGCCTCGGGGAGTTGAGTGACCTCGAGGATGCAATTTCGCGGCAAAGGGATGCACTTCACCTCATGCCTCGTCGTCATTCTGACAGGGTGGGCTGTCTTAGAAACCTTGGCAGCTCCCTGATCACGCGTTTCAAGCGCCTCGGGGAGCTGAATGATCTCGAGGACGCAATTTCGACGTTTAAGCATGCTGTCGACCTCGCTCCCCACCGTCACCCTGACAAGCCGGCCTGTCTCAATGATCTCGGAAACTCCTTCAAAGCTCGTTTCGAGCGCCTTGGGGAGTTGGGTGACCTCGAGGACGCAATTTCGATGATCCGGGATGCTCTGGACGTCACCCCTCATGGTCACCCTGACAAACCTGGTCGTCTTAGCAACCTCGGCAATTCCTTCTTCACTCGTTTCCAGCGCCTCGGGGAGCTGCGTGACCTCGAGGACGCAATTTCCAGGCACAGGGATGCAGTTGACGTCACCCCTCATGGTCACTCTCACAAGCCCACTTATCTTAACAACCTCGGCACCTCTTTCAGAGCTCGTTTTGAGCGCCTCGGGGAGCTAAATGATCTTCAGGACGCCATTTCGGGGCACTGGGATGCTGTTCACCTCGCTCTTCCTGGCGACCCTCACTCGCCCACCTATCTTCACAATCTTGGCAACTCCTTGAAGCTTCGTTTTAAGCGGTTCGGGGAGCTTAGTGACCTCGACAACGCAATTTCGAGGTACACGGATGCTGTTGACCTCACCCCCCGTAGTTACCCCGACAAGCTCGCGTATCTTTACAATCTCGGCGGCTTGTTCAGAGCTCGTTTCGATCGCCTCGGGGAGCTGGGTGACATAGAGCGCACAATTTCGACGCTCAGGGATGCTGTTGACCTCACTCCTCATGGTGACCCTCACAAGCCTGACCTTCTGAACAGCCTCGCCATCTCCTTCTTCATTCGTTTTGAGCGCCTCGGGGAGCTGAGTGACCTCGAGGATGCAATTTCGAGGCACAGGGATGTCGTTAATCTCACCCCTCATGGTCACCCTGATACCCCTGGCCATCTTAATAACCTCGGCAATTCCTTGATCACTCGTTTCAAGCGCCTCGGGGAGCCGAGTGACCTAGAGGATGCAATTTCGAGACACAGGGATGCTGTTGATCTTACCACTCATCACCCTGACAAGCCCCACCGTCTTAGCAACCTCGGGAGCTCCTTGATCGCTCGTTTTGAGCGCCTCGAAGAGCTAATTGACCTCGAGGACTCAATTTCGACTCTTAGGGATGCTGCCAACCTCACCCCTGATGGCCACCCTAATAAGGCTGGCCATCTTAACAACCTCGGCAACTCATTGGTCACCCGTTTCGAGCGCCTCGGGGAGCTCAGTAACCTCGAGGACGGAATTTCGAGGCACACGGATGCTGTCGAACTCTCTCCTCATGGTCACCCAGACAAACCTGCTCGTCTCAACAACCTCGGTATCTCCTTCTTCACTCGTTTCCAGCGCCTCGCAGAGCTGAGTGACCTCGACCGCGCAATTTTGACTCTCAGGGATGCTGTTGAACTCACGCCTCACGGCGACCCTCACAAGCCTAGCCTTTTGAACAGCCTCGGAAACTCCTTCAGAGCTCGGTTCGAGCTACTCGGGGAATTGAGTAACCTCGAGCAAGCGATTTCCCTCTATTTGCATGCTGCTTCCGCCCCTACCGGACCTATTAGGGTTCGATTTCAGGCATCACAAAATTGGATATCGTCTGCTCGCCGTATACATCATCACTCTCTCCTCCATGCATATTCCGTTTCTATCAGCCTCCTTCCCGAACTCGCATGGATCGGCCTCTCTCTTACACACCGCTACTCTGAGCTTACGCTAGCCGCCAACGTGGTGCGGGAGGCCGCCGCTGCCGCTTTGGACTCAGGCCTCCCCGAAACTGCTTTGGAGTGGCTGGAGCAAGGACGCTCGATCGTTTGGGGGGAGCTCTTTCAGCTTCGAAGCTCCTACGCAGAGTTGTCGTCTACTCATCCAGATCGTGCCCATAGACTTCAAGAGCTGTCTGCCGCATTAGAGCTCGCTAGTGCCACTCGCGAAAAATTGTTATCCGGACCCTTGGAACAGACTCGGGAAGCCTTGCAAGAAGAGGTTGACAGACACCGTACGCTTGCGATCCAACGAGATAAACTGCTCCAGGAGATCCGAGGCCTTCCTGGTTTCGATCAATTCCTTCTTCGCAAAGGGTTCTCTCAGCTCCGAGCTTCAGCACACTCCGGGCCGGTGGTGATACTCAATGCTGCAGAAAGCCGCTGTGATGCGTTGATTGTTCTTGCTGGCGTGGATCGTGTAATCCATGTCCCGCTTTCCACGTTCGATTTCCAGAGATCCGCGGGTCTTCAGAAATTGCTGGAGAGATTGCTTGGTCACGCTCGTGAAATACGCTCTGATGACAGGGCGGGGCAACCTGCAACAAGGGGCAGCGGCTGGGAGCCTCTGTTATCCACCTTGTGGAACGGCGTTATCAAACCGGTCCTAGATGCCTTGGCTTTCTCAGTACGTCATGTCATGTCACTTGAATCCACTCCTGATCCGTCCATAGGCTGTCTCCGAACAGAGTCCTGAGGACCTATCACGCATTTTCTGGTGTCCGACTGGCCCTTTCGCGTTCCTCCCAATCCATGCAGCCGGTTTGTATGACACGCAGTATTCGCAACCTGGACATAAAGCATCCGACTTTGTCATCTCGTCATACGCCCCTACTCTCGGTATTCTTGCGCTGTCACCCAATCCCACGGCACCCAGTGGCGATCTCCGTCTCCTTGCTGTTCGCCAACCACCCTCGGATGGTCAATCCCGACTTCCAGGTGTGGCCACCGAGTTGGAACATATCAGGGCAGTAATCAGGAGTGCTCCTTCGCACACCACCCTCTTGGAATCTTCTGTCGGAACGGTCGAGGAAGTACTCTCCCTGATGAAGGAGGCGGACTGGGTCCATTTTGCATGCCACGGAATTCAAGATGCCATACGTCCGACTACGAGTGGACTTTGTCTCGCCGATGGACGCCGGTTGAAAATATCTGACATGATTGCGTTGTCCCGTCCCCATGGTGGGCTTGCCTTTCTCTCCGCATGTCAGACCGCGATGGGCAACGAGCATCTTTCCGACGAGGCCATCCATATCGCAGCGGGAATGTTGTTCGCGGGTTACGGGGGAGTCGTTGCTACGATGTGGTCCATCAGCGATAAGCTTGCGCCCGATGTCGCAATGGACGTGTACGCGCAACTGTTCAGGAACGGCACAAGGCCGGATTATCGGGAGGCTGCACGAGCGCTGCACGGAGCTGTTGGGCGACTTCGAGATAGTGGCGGAGTGTCTTTCGTCCAGTGGCTTCCGTTCATCCATGTAGGTCTTTGAATATTTGGGTATATGTGTCTTCTATTGTCGCCGTATTGTACTTTTGCTTCGTGGTGTTACGCGCATGGATTGACTTGTTTGGTCCCGCCTGCGTCCGCCGCCCACGTCCTTATTAGCCTTGCCGCACTCGGGTCTTGTTTGGATCGTTGCCGGGGTACGTACGCAACGAACAGTACAACGGTGCATGCACTTCCAGCACTTAACAAGAACGACTCGGAGAGTCATGATTTAAACCCAAGAGTCCCACCGGATCTGGCGGCGGACCATCCATGACTAGTAGCTGTCCTCGAACGAGTGCCGAACCTGCGTGCACGCGATACCCATATGGACACGAAGGAAACATCATATCAAGTTATTCAAGTGTCGACGTTGTATTCTTCTTGTATCGAATGGTGGATCGAGCTCACGATGGGCCGGTAAAATCCGTGAAATTCCACAGGCAGCCATATAAAAAAACTAATTGATCGATCGATCGATGATCGACCACATCCCTCGCTGCATACTTTAACAGCTCACTTTCCCGGTCTGAGGAGCGATGAGCAGCAAACAGGGAACCACAAAAGAACGACCACGACATGAATTGCCGTCTAGCCTAATTGTGTGTATCGAGACCTAGCTGCTCGTTTTTCACTAACCGATCCTGCAGGATACCACACAGACGCCCGGCGTTTCTGACCCCTACCCCGAATATGCGGGGGAGTAAATGGAGGAGGAAACCCCTGGATCCGGCTACCAGCCACAGCATGTGCCCTTTTCCTCAGGCTCTGCAACGCACACCGACGAGAACGAAGAACCGGTTATTACCAGTATGGAACTCACTTTTCTACACAGTTTGCAACGATTGCTAATGAACATTCGTCAGTGAATAACGATGTCATCAAATGGAGCGGGCCGCTCCCGATGTGAGATCCCCCTTCTCTGGCTGTAATTAGTCCTGACAGAGTTCGCAGACCGTCAGAACTGTGGAGCGCCGTTGGTACCCCTCATGGTCACCCCGACAAGCTTGCTCGTCTTAACAACCTCGGCAACACCTTCACTCGTTTCGAGCGCCTCGAGGACGCAATTTCGATTCTCAAGGGCGCTGTTCACCTCACCCCTCGTGGTCACCCTCACATGCCTACCTGTCTTAACAATCTCGGCAACTTCTTCAAAGCTCGTTTCGAGTTCCATGGAGAGCGGGAAAGTGTAACACGAGGCTGCGCCAGCTGAGGATCACTCGTATCCACCTTCTGGAATGGCGCCCTTGGCTTTCTCAGCAAGTCATATCATGCTACTCGAATTCATAGCTGATCCATTCATCTCCGAACAGACTCGTGGGGATCTAACGCATTTTTTGGCGTCCGACTGGCCCTTTCGTGTTTCCTCCTATCCATGCAGCTGGTTCCTATGACACCCAGAATTCGTAACCTCCCGCTCCTCCCGCTTTCTCTCTCCATGGCCCAAACTCTCCCGTATCACTAACGAGCCCCGTATCAACATATCATCGCCATGGCTCCGTGCTCACCGTCGCCTCCTCGATCATCTCCGACACCCTCTTGACCACACCCGGGTCCTCCACCTCGCACGCACCCCACTCGGCGACACACCAAGCTCAGGCGCCTGCGTGGCAGACTCGGGGACGAGGTCCCTGCGACTCTTGTCTTCCATACCATCCCACGCACTGCCCGCCCGCCCAGGACTTTTATCTCTATCTCCACATCCACCAAGACCAAGACCACACCCAAGCGCTCGCCCCCGCGGACGCACACTGCGCCCATGTCTACGCTCAGCCAGACTACGTGCGCTGGCACCCGTTCTCGATCAGCTCGGAAGAGATCTTTTACACGGTCACCCTGTGCGCATACACTCACCCCGCCCCGGACGCGTTAGAAACACTTGTATCAGACGGGGGCTCAGCCGCCCGTCCCGCCCAACCCGTTGTCATTGTCCTCTTCACCCTCGGCGGCCACGGCGCTGGTTTCGTTCGACCCCGCCAACAGTTGACCGCTCGACAATGGGGGGTCGTATTTCAACGCTTCGCGCAGGGCCAAACGCGAGAGGAGAATGACAGTCTGGGGAGATGGTCGAGATGGTCAGGTTCTCGTGGTTGACTCATCCCTTTCCCTTTTTTTTCCTGTTGCTGTTGCTTTTGCATCTCGGGGCTTCTACCATGGCCATGCAGTATACGAGAGCGGCTAGTTCCCTCTGGTGTTGGTGCTTGGCCATGTATCATCGTAACGACTTCACTCCACTCGGGCGGGTATGCCACAACGCGATCAAGGACGCTTATGCACAAGGACGCTGCCAACGAGTATGAAGAAAATACGGTGATGTAGTCGAATACCCCTTGCACCCTCGCTCCCGATATACCATCTTCTTCGGTAATCGTATCGCTATATGGAATCGGCTTGCTACTGCATCATCTTGCATCGTCTGTCTCTGGGCTTATGGGTATGTGTATGTAAAGTGCAGACACTCCGTTTTGTGCTTCTGTCTGACTCACGACTCGACGAATGACTGAGATTTCTTGACATTGGAATCTGAAATGTACATGGTCGATGTGTCGTGACGAATACTCGGTACCAGTAGGTATCGCATCCAAGATTCTACTCTGCGATGCGTGATCGAGTTGCAGGGCTCTCCACACGGCCCAGGGACTGCTCGAGACGAGGCCCCTTTACCAATTTGTGCACACCCGGCCAAACGTGACGCTGGGAGAACACACTCGTACTGTCCCCCGCCCGTCGGCGACTCGCCTCGCATGTCGCGACGCACACCCATGCTCCTCCATCGCATTTTCCGGACTCTACGAATCACGTCGACGACCCCACGAAACACGGCGGAGAGAGGCAAAACGGAGACGAAAATGTGTCCAGAAAAAGACGAAACAAAACACCAGGGAAATAAAACAAAGACGGGGACGCACCGGCAACCCAACGAGATACGCCGCGACAATAAACACTGAGCTGAGGCTGAGAGAGTCAGATACCGGTGGTAGGTCTTTCGTTGCGTTCGGGTTTTGGTTTCGTGATGGTGCTTTTGGTAAGAAGGCTCGTCAGCACCGCACACCGACGAACGCAAAACACGAAATGCGCACTTTGCCAGCGTTGAGCACGTGAATATAGCAACGAAGCTCGATGTCGAAACGGGATTGGAATATGGTAGTCTGTAGAGGCGGTGGCGACGCCGGACATTTGTCCTGTACGCGCGTCACGTCAGGTGAATACAACTTCTAAGACTATCAGGGCAACAGTCATGGAAAAAGGACTCACCGAGTCCTCTAAGTACGTCTAAACGCAG
>JBBPNE010000687.1:0-14823 GCA_038090735.1 Xerocomellus amylosporus | reverse complement strand
GCACCCTTCCGATTGAAGGATTCTGAGCTGTATTTACCACAAAAACGCGATTACTTTCGGGAACTCGCCGACAAGTTCCATGATTTGGGCAATGTGGTCGTCGTCTTTACCGTGGCGTGATCCATAAACCGGATCGAACAAATAATCTCCACCGGTGATGAGTTCAAAGATCTGTGTGGGGTGCATGATCGATGAGACGGGAATCGCACGACTCCATGTGAGAAAGCCGTCTCACCACACACACGACGCTCCAAATGTCAGCGCTCGAACCCCATTTTGCACCAAGAATGACTTCGGGGCAACGGTACTGTCGCGTCTGTATGTCGTCGGTAAAGTGGTGTTCCGTCCACGTCGCTAAAGGGACGAGACATGAGCACTCGAGGCATAGACGTTCGAGGGAGCGACAAGTCCATCATGACGTACCATTTCCTAGATCCGCGATCTTGACCGTGATCTTTTCCATGCTTTCGAGCGTGCTTGAGGTCGTCGACGTGTCGGCGAAACTTGGCTGGGGTGATTCTCCGGACATGATGGATGTAGAAAGCTTCGGGTCTGAGCAAATTTGATCACCTGAACCAGCAGGCTTCGCGGTAGATGGGGCTTGTGGTTGTGAAGACAAGGAACTAGTTGTTGGGTGGTTAGGCGCCATTTGGGTAAGCAGTGATGGTCCTGGCGGGTGCGCTGGGTGAGGTGATGTCATCTTGTCAAAGCCAGAATCTAGGGAAACGTCGGCAATTCGCTGTGCGGTGACTTCGGCAGAGTCCGCTCTCCTGGAACTGGAACTGGTTTCTGGAATGCCTAAGCCAGCGGCGGGGACGGATTCAGGGAAGTACTCTTTCGTGACGGAGCCTGAGCCGAAGGAGCCGGGCTTCGATGTCGCTTCACCATCTATCTTGCTCATGCCAAACGCAAGCTTGTCGAACTTGGGACTGCTACCAAAGGACAAGGACGAGGACGGGGATGGGAGTGGTTGTGACCCGGTTATGAAGATTGACTCGGGGCGTGGAGTCTGGTTGCCTCCACGCCCTTTGGAGGGTGGCACACCAATTAACCGCGAGGGGGGCGGGGTAGTGTTGGCAGAGGCGGCCATCTCGGCATCGATGATAGACTCGTCAATGCAGATGAGCACATTTTCCGGCTTCAAGTCTGGATAGAAATGTTATCGTGTGCCCGAGTGTTGCTCTTGGAAGAATAGCACGGACCAGTGTGAATGACGCCGCAACAGCGGTGCATGTAGTCTAAACCGAGCAATACTTGTTTGGCAATTTGCTTCACCATAGGCATGGGGACACCTTTGTTCTGATGCCGTTTGATGAGGCCAAGGAGATTTTCGCCGAGGACCTCAAATACCATGCAGACGTGGGTGCCATTTGGCCCCTTGTGTTTAAAGTGGTCGAGGAAGGATATAACGTGCGATCGGCCAGGATGAGTCTGGGAAGGGGAGGGTGCCGGGTGCGGGTTCTCAGGAGTGGGCAGAACCAGGGGGGTGGAAGAGGTGATGAGACGTTGTAGGAGCTTGATCTCGTCCAGAGCGGTCTCCGTATATCTTGGGGCGGATTTCACCACCTTGAGGGCGACATGGCGGTTCAACCTGATTTTCGAATTTTCGAATAAAATAAAATGACATGTAAGAAGGATCACGAAGACGCCGGCGCCTGCTTACTTTGTGTCCTTGGCGAGCCAAACGGTGGAAAAATGGCCCCAGCCGAGTTTGCGGACTACTATATACCTACCGTCTGAAAAGGCGTCGCCGATGTGGACGGGATGATAGCCTCCTTTAACGTAGTCTTCCCAGTCCTCTTCCTCGTCTGTCATGATGGATTGTGAATGAGACGTATAGGAACCGTGAGACATGGCGCGTTTTTCGGGGGTATGCTGTAAAAGAAAAACGATAAGGCCTTGTTGGAGGCACCCGCGATAAGGAGGTTCGGAAATTCTGATAGATAAGCTTACCGGTTGTCTAATAGGGTATTCGGTGGATTATGGGTTTGTGTATGCGAGAAAGATCTCGCTCGCTGTCAAGCGCGACGCCGACAGAGAAATAGGCTTCCTATAATCCTTTGCCCCGTCGTTGCGCAGCTGTAGCAAAAAGGGATTCTTGCTCCAGCCCGCACTTCCCAAATCAGGAAATCACAGATTCTCATATGATTGGTCTGCTGACTCAGCAAATGAATTCACAGCCTTTTAATTGGCACGCGACCATCCACTCGACATATCCGCACCGCCTGCAGCCGCGCCTTGTTTGTTTTTCAAGTCGTTGCCAAACAACCGTTTCTGTTCCGAGTCGTTCTGTCTTTTTTTTGGTTCGTTGGCATGTTCGGTTGCAGTGAGCATGGAGGCAGCAACACTTTGTCGCACTCCTTCAGCAACCAGCCCGATTAGTCAACGTTTCAGCTGCCACCTACCCGAATTCTGAACAAGCCAACCGACCCCACCCAGTGGCACGTGGCCCTTCATTGACACGACGGCGTACTCGAATACATTATCGATGTGGAGATATCATACACCCGCCGTAGAGTTGCTGACACGTGCCTGCCTCGTGTACCGCGGGACCCCGACTGTCCCCGTGCGCTGAGCGCTCAGGTTTGATCCTGATCTTCTAATGGACCATTCAACCAGGCTTATTCCGACTTGTATCTTCCACGGACCGACTCAGATGGACTTTACGCACCATGCACTGGCCACGTGTTCTGGACATGACTTGGCCTCACTCCCGATATCGCTTTCATAATCACAGGATGCCTTCTTTCCCTAGCGCTCGCGTCCGCTAATCGTAGATTACGACTTCCCAGTGGTTCTCGCTGCTGGAGTACACGAGGCACACCTTCTGACGTCCATCCTTACATCCTCTTTGTGTACAACGTTGGCGCTGCGTGCCACCGCCGACCCACATCACCACTTTCCCCCCCTCCAAGGTGTTGTGCTAAAAGCGACGCTTTTCTTCACTTTCTCAGACAATTGATCATACAGGTCTTGCATCCTTGCTGATGCCCGATGTTGCCTGATCTCGACGACGAACAAAGGTGCTGTGGCTCCCTTGGCCCCCTGGGTGCGATCGTATACTGATGTGCAACAAAAGGGCTCACTTTGCCCATGAGCATCCCAACGATCTCGACTCTAGCCCATCCTCACCGTCGTCGGGGACACCCATATTCTTGGACTCTCGACGTCGTTCGAAACCGGCATCACATCATCGCTCACGCTCTACCGCAGACGGGTCTAGTAGCAGCCACCTCCTAGCACGCCTCGTCTCCCGAGAAGAAGAAGTCCGCGAAATCAATGCAGCTCTCGCCGTCACCTCTGAACGTCTTGAAGCAGAATCAACCCGCGCAAACGCGGCAGAACGTCGTGCCCTCGATTACTTTCATCGTCTGCGGATCGCAACCGAGAATCGTGAACGTGCGGAACAAGATTCAGCGAGGCTCCGAGAGGAACTCAAATTGTACAAGCTGCAACTCGAGAATGCGCAAAAAGAGATCTTTCGAGCGCAAGATATCATCGACCAGGTGGCTTCCCAGCGGAACGAGGCAGAGGCGGAGGCTGCGAAAGCTCGAACAAAGGCAAGGAGGCTGCAGGAAGAGAAGCTCGTGATGCTCGCACGCGAGGAGGGCCGCAGGATGGGATATAAAGAAGGACTATCGATCGGTCGCAGGATAGGCTATGACGAAGGTAGTCGTCGGCTCATACGGCCGTCAGACCGGCCTCCTTATCACCCTCTCTCACTAGAACTCCACGATGGCGACGAAGACGTTCTTGAACTCGGCGATGCCACCACAGATGAAGAACGTAATGATCCACGATCCCATGTTCAGTTGCGCTCGGGTGCATCAATTCGACAACAACCGTACGTCAATGACTGCGTTGCATGTTCTTCGTTACCCACGCTGATCACAGAATGCGCTCCGAATCGGTACCGCCTGTACGTACGTTCGAAGCTGCCCCACATGAGCCGCCGCTTCCTATCCCATCGCGCATTATTCCTGTCCGTGCCCACACGCCTTCTCATGGGTATCGCACGCCCTCTCCGCCTCATGAACTCGATGAACCAGAAACCATTCGGCCGATACCGATACGCCCTAGCCCGATCACACCTACCCGGCCCATCAGTGTCCCTCTCGACGACGGATGGATCCCAAGAGCCGATTCTCGCACATCCTACATCCATATGCCACACCCGCACGAACTGCAGCAACCTGTTCCCTCACCCAGCTCCGCCGCGACCGAACTCCAGGATAGGCGACCTACCCCTCAGCCAGAGCCAACCCCAGTGCTGCCGCCTATCCGGACGCGCGACTATGCTTATCAGACGTTCGCTCCGCCACCTATTCCACCCGGGCACGTGCCCTCGACGGCATCCCGTACTTCCACCCATATCTCGCAATATGATCTGGTAAACAAGCGTCCTGGGAGTTCGTTACGCAACGAGATTTACATCGGGATAGCGAGAAGTGGGAGTCAGCCCTCCAGGGAGAGTACGTCTCGAAACGAGCACCGCGATCGGGAACGTCGCCATTCCAGCAGGACAGACGCAGAAAACATTGCGGAACAATGGCGCGCGGATTCGGATGTCTCGACCTCGCCGCAGGATCCACCGCGTTCGTTTGTAAGTGTGCCTTTCCTCCCTCTACCGTCACGCTGACGCTTGGATATGTGTACCGAAAGACGCCATCCGCAGTTCCCCATCCGTACCGATCGCCGCACTTTTATTACCGACCGCGGGAGATGGCACCCGGCGACGACGACGACGACGACCCACGTGCCCGCACGCCCGTCCAGACCGAATCCGCTGCTACACACTCGCACCCGCTACCAGACGACCCCGCCGCACGCATGCGGTCCCCGTTCGACTATCTCCGCAAGCGCTTCCGCCAACGTCCAGGCTCGGGCAGCAGTAGCATCCCCAACATCATCGTCGAGTCACCGGTGAGCATCCCCATCCTCGCATATGCGCCACACTCACAGAGCTTTCCGTCTGCTCACGCACTGGGACATGCAGTCCGAGCCTGACACGACCATGTCGCCTGCGACGACCGCGGCGCAACCCGAGCTATTGAGCCCCGAGGCTGCTAATCGGCCATTGCCGCAGGACGATGCGGGCCAGCACCAGCACCAGCACCACCATCATCGATCCCACTCCCACCTCCATTCTCAATCCCAACCGCACCACCACCATCGCCCGTCGTCCCCTTCATACGACACCGCCCAACGTTCCGGGACACCTTATAACTCCTGGCCAGCCGGCTTCGTCCCCTATCCACTACCATCTAGCTCTTCCTCCTCTAAGCCCGGACCCGGACCCGGAAGGGACAACCGTCGTGCGCATTCCACTCCTTCTCCCGCTCCCGCTCCCAATTCCAATCGCAACCCGGATCCGGCTCGGTCCCACGTCCGGACGCGCACGCAGAGCGCGTCGACGCCGATGGGTCGGCCGGGCGGGCCGGGCGGGATATACGAGGCTGCGCCGCTGCCACCGGGGGTGACGTACCCGGCGCCGCCGGTTCGTCCACATACATCACATCGGCGGTACAGGGACAAAGACGAGGACAGAGAGAGGGTTCGAGTTCGAGAGAGCGACAGGGAGAGACCTAGAGATGTCGTTCGTGATTGGGAGCCGGCGCGGGGCAAGGGTAGGGACAGGAATAGGCATGTGGAGAGGGAACGCGTTCGGGACAGGGACAAGGATAGAGACAGAGACGAGAGGCGAGACCCGGAAAGAGATTACGAACGCGAGCGCGAGCGGGTGAGGGTGAGGGTGCAAGACCCAGAGGATACGGAACTCGACGAGGAACTCACGCGGTCGCCCGCGCCGCTACAACGACCCATCTCCCTTTTCGATTCGGACGAGGCGTGATAGACGACCTCGATTTTTTTTCCCTTTCATCCCTTTCTCTTTCCCTTGATGCGAACGATGACATGCTATCCACGCCTTTTTTTCAGGCACCTCCACTCCGTCTTTTCCGATCATTATTCGATTCGATTCGATATGTATAGTATGACGGCCAAGACTGGACTCCTCGCCGCGGCGTGTAAGTATATCTCCCTCTGTGTAGCGTGTCTCTTGTATCCCTCGCTCCCGTGTGCTCACTCCTAGACGTTACTCACCACTTTCCAATATGTACCATACACTTTAGCCAGATTGAAAAAAAAAATACAAGGATTCTTTCAGCGACACGCCCCGCTCGACGATCGTACAATCAGTTGCCAAAGTATAGTACATATACAAAGCTCGATGCCTGTGAGAAAGTAGATTTCCTACAGCCCACTCCACTCCACTGTCTTGTTCACCACAAAGCTCGCCGTCAACGGCAACACGTCGCTGCTCGGCCCAACGCTCACCCCATACTCCCCCTGCTCGATCACCCAGCGGTCGATCAGATCGTTCCAGTAGGACACCGCGATCTTGTCGAGCGCCAACACGACGCGCGTACTTGCGCCGGGCGCGAGGTCCTTCGCCTTGCCAAACGCGCGAAGCAGGCGCGGCGGGTGGCTCACCTCGGACGTCTTGGGCATCGACACGTACAACTGTACGACCTCGGAGCCCGCGACAGAGCCGGTGTTGGTCACCGTGACCGTGGCCGTCAGACTGAAATCGCTGTCGGCGAGGACAGGCGAGGACAGGTCCAGGTCGGACAAGGCAAACGTAGTGTATGAAAGACCGTGTCTGTGTGCGCGGATCACGTTGACCGTGCGTCGCGCGCTTGGATTGGCAGACGACTCACCCAAACGCAAACTGGGGGGCGATACCGCGGTGTTGAAAGTGTTTATAGCCCTAATAGGGAAACAACGGGTTACACACGTGTTCGTGCACACGTGGAGGATACGTACGACGAACAAGTCTTCTCCGTAACGCAAGGCGCCATTCTCCGAGTGGAAGTGACCGTTGGCAGCGATATCCTCGAGCCTCTTTGGGAAAGTCAATGAAAGCTTCCCTGACGGGTTCTTCTTCCCGAAGAGAACATCAGCGATGGCGTCACCTGTTGCGTTACCGAGGTACCAAGAGTGGACGATGGCGGGAACAGAGTCCGCCCAAGGCAGCGTTATCGATGACCCCTACCCATTTTTGGAAGATCTCAGAGAGTGCCGAGCAAGACTAGGAAATCGATCTTACGGATTGAGTGACCACAACGGTCTTTGGGTTCGCTGCCAACACCTTGCTGATCAACTCGTCAGTTCGACCGGGAAGGGCCAATGTCTTTCTATCGTAGCCCTCCGACTCCCAATCGGCATTCAGGCCAACAATGGCAATGACAGCATCCGCCTCCGATGCCAACTTCACAGCTTCAGCCATCTTCACATCGGGATCTTGGACTTCTGCACCGCCAAGACGGACGCCAGGGTTGCTGTCTTGAACCGTCTCGGCCTCGTCGCCATCTGCAGGAGCTCTGACGTTGCAGAACTCAACGAAGATGTCGTACTTGACACCAGCTTTAAGGTCGACCCTACCCTTCTCCTCTTGCGAGCCGCTATTAAAGAACGATTCCCCACGACGCTGGCGCGTCCAGTTATCAATGACCAGCTTGCCGTCGACAAAAAGCTGGAAGGTGAACGGATCAGAACGGCATGCAATGGAGTGGGAAATGGCGTATCCACCTTGGCCCTTCCGGATACAGTCAAACCGAACTCGAACGTGCAGTCACGGGTCCTGGGCTTCAGCTGGCCTTCAAGTTTCATGGTCCACCTGCGAGTGATACCCTTGGGTGCGGAAATGCTGATAAAGATGCGGGTCTCGTCCAAAAGTCGGTGTTCAAAGGGCGTGCTCAGGGCAACCATGCTCTCGTCGCTTTCATGGGCGTACCAAGTACCTGTCCATCCGCGCTCTCCTGATGGTGTCGTCAGCTCGAAGTCAAGAGTGGGCATCTCCATGTATGCTGATGCAAAGGTCAGCTAATTGTCTCGGGAATCGAAAAACGACATACTACTAGCGCCCTCGCTGTAAGTAACCTCGACGCTCGACCGAAGTGCATTGACAATACCCTGATATGGGGATACAAAGTACGAAGGCTTCAAGGCGGCAGAACCACCACCAGACAAAACGACAGCTTGTGCATTGCCACCAACGATCGCGATCTTTTTCAGATTTTGAGGTTGAAGAGGCAAGAGATTGTTATCGTTCTTCAAGAGGACAATGGACTCCGCCGCGAGCTTTCGCAGGAGAGCCTTGTCTTCTTCGCTCTCCACAGTTCGTTCAATGTCATCGCCGTCTAAGATCTGAGGGAGGCACTAGTACACACTATGAATGGCGAGTGTTGGAGAGCTTACTTCCGGAGATTCTTGCGCGACTCGTTTAGCTAATTCGACGACCTTTTTCGCGCGCTCTTTAACGGTCCGAACCGTGAGTTTGCGGGACACGATCGATCGGAACATAAGGTCAAGCGTCCGCCATTTGTTTGTCCCAGGCATCTCGAGGTCCAGTCCAGCATTTACACTGAGGTCGATGCTGTAAACCCCAAACCTGGAGAATAGGTCTTGTTCAGCGAACATTATCAAAGTCAGGAGAGGTCAATACGTTCTTACCAATCACTCATGATCAACCCGTCGAATTTCCATTCGTTCCGGAGAATGTCTTGGAGTAAGTGACGGTTCTCAGATGCGTGGGTGCCGTTGACACGGTTATAGCTAAGAATACGAACGAAGGATGGTCGGTAGATGCAGGAGAACGATTCCTCCTGGGACACTTACGCAGTCATGAAGCACCAAGGTTTAGCATGCTTCTGCGCAAGCATAAACGGCATGAGGTAGATCTCACGCAGAGCACGTTCACTGAGTATACTGTCGTAAGCCATTCGATCGTCCTCCTTGTCATTGCAGCTGCGATTGGGAATGAGCCAGGTTTATGGAAGCAGGGGATGTGGGAAGACCCACACAAAGTGCTTGATAGCGGTTCCAATACCGTTTTTCTGAACTCCTTTCACGTAAGCAGCGGCAATGAGTCCCGAAAGTACGGGGTCTTCGGAAAAACTTTCGAAAGCCTTTGGTGTGTTGGCATATATGCGATCATAAATTCTCCAGTAAGCTTACCCGTCCTCCCAGGGGATTCTGTGTTGAAATGCGCGTGAGTTGACGCAAGAAACAGTTGAGATGACCGTACCCTCTGGATGTTGCATGTTGGCGCAAGGATAACAGGAGCAGCCCTGAGTTTGGCCTCGCCTGCGAGGAGCTTGAATCCGGCTTGCTCGATAAGCTCGGTATCCCAAGTTGCGCCAAGCGCGGTCGCTGAGGGGAGACACTTTGCAGGGGTGCTCATGAAGAAATGGTTTCCTCTGATACCTGCATATAACTTAGTACCGCGCGGAAGATGACGAGATTATGCACTTGCCGTTTGGGCCATCGCTGACCTGGGGGTGCAAGGTGAGAACATCAACAGAGAGGGGATCGTTGGCACTGACCTTGATAGCTGGTATTCCGAGTCGAGGTATTGCATGTGTGTACCAAAAGCCAACACCAGCGGTCAGCAAGATGGCCTCGTCCGTAGTGAGCTGTTCGACGATCTCGTCGACGTTTGCATTGGCGAAGTCTGAAGGGGGCATTTGATTCTGCAGTGAGGACTCAGGACGTCCTCGAGGAGAGAGATAAAGATGTGGGGGAGCCGCCCCCCACTCTCTTATGGGCCTCATATTAGGGCATGTGACACGTCAGGAATAACATCCGTTCCGAAGTTTTTCCGAGTAATTGCCGCTCCATAAGCTGGCCATAAACAGCTGCCAAAACGCCAATAGCGTGGCGAACGTTGCAGGGCGTCGCATGCGAGGTTGACACTAAAACTCATCTTGCCCATTAACGGTGAGGACATGGTTGACGGTGCACTAAAGTTAATGCGCAGATGTAGTGGGGGTGAAGTGTGCATGTTCGACTGCAACGTGAACAGATTACTGGTATCGGAGAAGAGGCGGTTTTCGAAGAAATTTGATGCAGATGGGGAAGAAGCACACTCAGGGTGCGTGACTTGGTTGATTTTCGTTTCACGTGACCAGTCGCGCACCCAACCTCCTAATTTGTGATTTGTCCTCCACTTCGTTGATACCGAATGAAAATGCACCGCTCGCAGGTTCGTACGTCTACCCCTCACCAGACTTGTAATAATTCTGTTCCGTCTCCCTAGCCAGGCCCATCCACATCCACCTCATCAGGAAGTTTGAAAAGAGCACTCTCGCCAGAGATGGCTGTTGCACAAGGGAGTACAAACCCATCCAAGCAAACCTCCCGTCGTCCCACCAAACGAACCAGACCGGCTCCAGAAGAATCACAACCTACTCACACAACCCAAAGCACGACACGTTCCGTGCCAACCTCGCCAGCCAAAGTGTTAAAGGGGCGCGTGACAACTACCCCAACCGACCGAACGGAGCCAGGCGCGCAAATCCGACCAGCAATACAACCCATTATCGTCCCTCAACCGAGCTTGACGCAGCGTGTCCCGACTTTCTCTGGCAACTTCGATTTGTATGGAATGTATTTGCCCTCGCTCGCCAAACTCTGTTTACCTCTAGGAGCGACGACACCAGACTACCCCGCCGTATACGACAGAATACTCGCTTCACAGGCAAAACACGATTACACCGCACGCTGTTTTCTCGCACCTCAAAACACATCCTCGTCGGCCCCGTCGCTCGGTCGATTCGAGAGCGCGTCCGTGGTGGATCCTATGGCCGAACGCCCATTTGACATCACACTCGACTCCTTCACCTACAAGAAATCCCTCTCGTTCACCCCCACCGAGCGAGAATCTTTCCAAGCCCCTGAACACAACACCCCAGGGCCGGGTCTCGTTGGACATACCGGACTGTCTCCTGCCTGTGGTATCAAGAGTGCCAAGGGCGTTTTCAAAATAAAGCGCGTCTGGACAAAGGAGAAGGACGGCTCGGTGAAAGAGCTCTTTGAAGGTTTCTTCTCCTTCAGTGTGTGCTATGACAGTATGTACCGAAAGGCGGGCCACGGCAATGGAGCCAAGTACAAGTTTGCCTTTTGGGGTGTGAGGGCCATGAAGGACAATACAGGCAAAGAGATTGGTCTGGGGCCGAGAAAAATTATGTGGTAGACCATCATCGACGTTTGAATCGTGGTTGTGCTATTCAGCAGATCACGGCGAACTTCGCAGGCTCTTTTGATTCCGTTCATGTCCCTTTCTCGATTTGTAAAGTACTTACCAAGTACACCCTTATCAGATGTCAGTCAACTGTCTTCACGTTGAGATAGCAGCTCACATGCCGGAGGAACGACAGTCACCGCGTGCGCCATACCAAACAGGAGCGGAATCATTCAATGATGAGTCAACAGGTAAGATAGAAAGCACTATTTGTCCGTTTGACGTGGCAAGTCCTAGACCTGTCCTCTCACTACAGCCTACAGGTCCCGCAATGAATGTATTTAAGAACGACTAGAGGATGTACAGTGTGGGTGCATCGGATGTAAGTCGTACATTTTGAGTGGTAGTGTGAATACTGCTTCAGAGCACCTCTCCCCACCGCCACGAGTTACAAGGTGTACCATTCGAGCACCCTCCATCTTCCCAATGAACCCAAATGAAACCCCTCAAGTGGCAGTAGAATGCCTTCGGAATGCGCGCATCAAGCTTCAAGTTCTTATCCTGTTTCATCGATGAGCATCCTGGACACGTCAGAGAACGACCTGGGTCACGGACTCCGACATACCTACAAATATCGGCCGTTGAATTTCATTCATACTTAGATCCCGCAGACAGATGCGTCAACTTCAACTGCAGTGACTTCAACTCTGCCAAGTTCGACCCCCAATCCTCCCGTCAAGATGTTCATCGTCTCTTCGGAGAGATTAAAGCCGTCGAGGGCAACGTCCACTGCCAAGACGGGGATCGTCAGGTCACCGTAGGAGATTTCGTAACACGTGCCACATGCAGGTGAGTCCCAGCTAGTCGTGTACACCCCTCCGACATTGGGGAAGTTGGGGAGGGAACCGAGGGTGGTGTAACCTTTGGCAATGAGACCGTTGACGCCGTTGGAGCAAGCGACAGACATCAATGGGAGGGATGGATTGTCGTACGTCGGGTCGTACGAGGCACTCTCCGGCGCGTTGTACGAGACACCCCCCGGCGTGTCGTTCGAGACACTCTCCGACGCGTCGTTCGAGGCACCCTCAGACGCGTCACTCGAGGCACCCTCCGACGCGTCGTTCGAGACACCCTCCGACGCGTCGTTCGAGATCCCCTCCGTCTGTGCAACAACAGGGAGAGCGAACGCAAGGACAGCGGCAGCGACAGACGCGAACTTCATAGCGGTAGACAAGGAGGCGGATAGGAAGATGAACTCGGAGTGTTGGGCGTACGGACTGAGGGATGCAGACCCTATCGCAGGATGTGCATTTATATATTGGAAAACTCGCAGAGAAGTGAACACCAGGGTTTGGCTCTGCAGCAGAAACGTCGGCTGACTGACTCGGAGCGAGACGGGGAGGCAAGGACCGCTGTAGCACATGCCAGTGTGACAGTGGCGCGCGGTGAGCAGCAATGCGACGCGACTGTCGCTCCTGATAACATACTTGACGATGATACAATGGTTACGACTGGTCACATTACTATATGAGCAGCAGCTACTCACCGGCACCACGTACCCCCAGCTGTTTCTTTTGTGAACGACAGGGACTTACCCAGTCAACTCCAGACAGACTCGAGACACTTCCTTTCGTGTGGCTATCTTAGTATCAGATTAGCTCTTTCGGGAGCAGGCGGTCACGGTTACAACCGCTGTCGGCACTTGTAGCCGTACAAAATATAATGGCATGCCTGCAGAGGAAGTTTGGGTCAACACAGCTCGGACAGACACGAGTATGGTCTGACTTATCTCTTCATCTCCGATGTTCTCCATGATACGGTTGCCTCATCCACACACCACCCCGCGCGTGATATGTGCCGCGGCCAAGATAAGTGCCGGAGGCAAGGAGATTGGTCTGGGACCGAGAAAAATCGGTAGACCGCGAGCGTCGATATTTAAACCGTGGGTATTCGGCATCACGGTGAACTTCGCTGACTCTTTTGAATCCGTTCATGTCCCTTTCTCGATTTGTAAAGTACTTACTTACCAAGTACCATTGCCTTCGTGTCGTACACCCTTACCAGAATCTTGAGTCAGCCAACTGTCTTCATGTTGAGATGCGGCAGCGGCAGAACTAGCCTACCAAATTTGGTCGAATGTTTTAAAATTACACGACCTAGTATGTTTGGCAAGGCAAGTCCTAGACCTGTTCGCTTACTACACCCTACAGCCTGTCCCGCAATGGGTGTATTTAAGAACGACTAGAGCACAGCGCGTGCTTCACGATATTGTGGGTACATCGGATGTAAGACGTACATCTTGAGTGGTTAGTGTGAATAACGCCTCTCCTCACCGCCACGAGTTACAAAGTGTACCATCCGAGCACCCTCCATCTTCCCAATGAACCCAAACCCTCAAGTAGTAGTAGAATGCCTTTGGAATGCGTGTATCAAGTTTTCGAATTGGCAAGCAAGGAAAGTTCTCATCCTATTTTATCGATGAGCATCCTGGACACGTCAGAGAACCACCTAGGTCGCGGACTCGGACATACCTAACAAATATCTGCCGTTGATTTCATTCATACTTAGATACCGCAGAAAGCTGCGTCGACTTCAATCGCACTGACTTCAACTCTGCCAAGCTCGACCGCCAACCCTCCCGTCAAGTTGTTCATCGTCTCTTCGGAGAGATTAAAGCCGTCGAGGGCAACGTCCACCGCCAAGACGGGGATAGTCAGGTCACCGTAGGAGATTTCGTAACACGTGCCACATGCAGGTGAGTCCCAGCCAGTCACGGTGTATACCCCTCCGGCATTGGGGAAGTTGGGGAGGGAATCGAGGGTGGTGTAGCCTTTGGTAATGAGACCGTTGACGCCGTTGGAACACGCAAGAGACGCCAACGAGAGGGATGGGTTGTCGTACGTCGTGTCGTACGAGACACTCTCCGTCTGTGCAACAGCAGGGAGAGCGAATGCAAGGACAGCGGCAGCGACGGACGTGAACTTCATAGCGGTAGACAAGGAGGCGGATAGGAAGATGAACTCAGAGTGTTGGGCGTACGGACTGAGGGATGCAGACCCTATCGCAGGATGTGCATTTATATATCGGAAAACTCGCAGCCAGGAGTGAACACCAGGGTTTGGCTCTGCAGCAGAAATGTCAGCTGACTGACTCGGAGCGAGACGGGGAAGCAAGGACCGCTGTAGCACCTGCCGGTGTGACAGTGGCGCGCGGTGAGCGGCGACGCGACGCGACTGTCGCTCCTGATAACATACTCGACGATGATACGATGATAATGACTGGTCATATAACTATATAAGCCGTAGCTACTCACCATGTACCCCCAGCTCTTTCTTTTGTGAACGACAGGGACTTACCCAGTTGACTCGAGAGAAACTCGAGACTCTTTCTTTCGTGTGACTATCGTATCACATTAGCTCTTTCTGGAGCAGGCGGTTACAACCGCCAGCAGCAGATGTAGCCGTACAGAACATAATGGTATGATTGCAGAGGAAGTTTGGGTCAACACGACGACAGACACGAGTATGGTCTGACTTATCTCTTCATCCCCGATGTTCTCATGATGATCGCCTCATCCATATACCACCCCGCGCATGATATGCATCACGGCCAAGATAAGTGCTGGAGGAGTGTCCCTGTGAAACTCCCACTCAATCATCCGCGCGGTAGACCTTGGGATCAACTTTGAGGCCGATAACTTTAGTAAATGTCATGCAAACCTAACGCCGTTACCCATCATAAACACGAGTCTGGGAGCTGATCATATCGGGGAGCGCGAAATGGCTAGTGATTGCCGCAGG
>JBBPNE010000686.1:0-14868 GCA_038090735.1 Xerocomellus amylosporus | reverse complement strand
TACACAACACAACTTCAAGTTTCAAACAGTTAACCCTGCACAGCCACATTTCCGGATCTTCCCGGCGATCTTGAACGCCAGTGCGGAATATTTCGGTGACCAGTGGGTTTACCACTTGTCTTTCATTATAAAGTGGAGCCGCTTCCTGAGGAGATGCAACAGTCACTTTCTCTCCCCCCAATAACTTGGTATCTGATGTGGATCAGCCGAGCAACTACAGTACTATGACTGGTTTGAGCCGCCAAATCAAAGAATGCCTCCCACCCGAAGACCGCTAAGGTCCCTTGGGAGCCTTCAACTTCTCGGATATGCAAACAACCCAACCAGTGAGTCCCTTACGGTCGATCAACACAGTGATACTACTACATACCAATACCTGTGCTGAGCAGAAGTGATCACGGAACTTGCTTTCATCGCTGACAAGCAAGTGAACGCTCTGGTAGACGGCCAAAGCAATGTCGACACACCGCTCGAGGTGCAGTTTAACAAGTTCATGGACAGAGGTATCTCATGGCCGTTTCATGACTCTGGTGTGACATGATTGATCTGTACCTTTTCAGTAAACTTGTGAGGGAAGGGCACGAGGACGAGGCAAAGGAAGATGACGGTCAAGCAGGCTGCTGCCGTCTTACTCGTCACCGTAGTTATTCCCATTTCACTCTATTGGAACAGCGCCTCATTGAAAGGGATGATCCTAGGTTCAAAAGGGTCATGTCGAACTGATTGCCAAAAAGAACGACCCCCACACTATCGACGTGATAAAGATACTTCCAGAGGAGGTTGTGGGTATAAACGTATCTAGTAATCAAAGGACTCACTCACCTCCATGGACAGACTTGCAGCATTTCTTAGTCATTCACCTGAGGTGTGGGGTGTGGGGTGCAGGTGCAGGGTGTGGGGGACGTGGCGCTGGGTGAAACCATGTCCTGGTCATCATGGCGGCGCTGGCACGATGATTTGGGAAGGCTCTACACTGAAAAAACGCGTCAAGTACCACTCAAGGCTGGTTACGAAGCCCTCGGGCTCTAGAGGCGAGGCGATGGATGCTGCTGTCGCGGTCTTGGAATACAGTAAGTTAGATCGAACTGTTCCATCGAGCGGGGAACCTCCAATCACTATAACTTGACTTTCGAGCACAGCGCAACTGTTTCGTTTCTTACACTCGTCGACAATGACTGTCCTCTCTTCAACAAAGCTGGAAAGATCATCTTGCCTCCTGTGATGCCGTCAGATCGCTCATGTACAGATCATTGATTAACACAGCATGAACATAAAGTGTCTTCCATGCTCTCTGACCCGCCTGCTACACAGCCTGCCATGCAAACCAGTCGCTATGCCCTCTCCATTGCCCTCCTCAGCCACATCAAGAACCTCCCCCACCCCGCCCGCGCACCCTGCCTCGCACCTAGCCTCGTACTGCACGCGATGCTCTCTGGTGCAACTGCAGAAACCATGGGCGCTGTGCATTTCGGCATCCAGACTGCCGACCTGTCTTACTTTTGGACCAGGGAGAGAACTGGACTCGGATTGCCAGTGGAGCTGATTGAGCTGCTGTGCGCTTTGGATGCCATGTCCGGGACTGGCTCCGAGACTGTCACTGACCTTCAACTTGCACGTCTTGGGCCCTTACCTTTCCCATTGCCTGCTGCGTCCGTGCAGATGCGGCGGCTTGCGGCGGGAAAACTGCCATAATTGCCAAAGAAGGAATATGCCATCTTCCTTTTATGGCCATGTTCAAAAGGGCGCTTAACTCTTTGCAGCTTTCCCACATGTCTGGGTGGTGCCACCTATTGCCGCCTGACGTGCGCCTGCTAGTACAGGGCTTGAGGGCCCTGCCATCCTCTTCTGATTGCACTCAGCTGCAGGAACACCTCCAATCTCTGGGGACAGGTGAGCACCTTTTGCGAATGACATGATGCTTACTTACCATTTACTAGACAGCCCGGATGTCGCTGCTGACCCGGAAACACGATGTGAAGAACCCGAGGAACACGAGGCCCTCCAGCCTACTACTCGGGAACAACATCAAGCCCCGGTACAATCTCAGCAATGGGAAACAGCTGAGGACCGTGAGGCTCCCTGGCCAGCTACCCCAAGAGGTCATCAGGCCCTGGTACAACCCCAGCGACGGCAATTCCGTGGGGAACGCCACCAGTCTTTGGAGGCTGGGACAGGTGGGTAAATCATGGTGATGCGAGACTTACTTATGTACTGTCTAACACAGACAATCCAGCAATCAACAACAACGATGTAGCTGGGCCCGGGGACAATGAGCCCCCCCAACCAGCTAACCGAAGACGCCGGCGCCGATCGCCGTGTCATTGCAATGGCATTGTCCTTCAAGTTGCGGAACAGCCTCAAAAATGGCAATTTGTGGCATACGAAGCCAATCTGCCAAACAACTGTGTGCATGTACTGCTCACGCAGCTTGCGGGGTCTGGATTCAATTCCACCGCTCACAACACCCGCGCATGGCTACGCTCCCTTCAGGACACAATCTCTCTTGCAGATCTTGACCAAGGTGATCTGCAGCATCTCCCAAGCATTGTTCATCGCTGTGCAACCCTTTGCAGCAAAGACGTGGGTTGTGCATTTCTCATGATGTTGTCCACCATCCAGTTGGCTTTTAAGTGTCAAAGGTATGCGCTCTTATCGACTTGTTCCAGCAAACTCATGTAGACATACTTGGTATAGCTTGTTATCATCCATGGAACCAAACTCGGCTGTTGACAACATTCATACCTCTTACGTCGCTCATCTGCCCAATTCTCCAGAGCTTCGAACCTTCAAGGAATGGATCTCATTCGGCAAGAAGTTCGGTCGACTGGCCGGGGGTGGAACAATCTATCTTCTCCTTCTTATCGCTGGCCTGGACTTACGATCGGATTTGATGAAACTGTCGCAAGTAAACATATTTAACCTTGGAGAGATGCTAAGGAAGCCAAGCCTGGCGAAGGAAGGTGAGTCTATAGTTTTACTACTATGTTTCACTTCTGACTGTTACACATAGCTTGCTGTGAATCGATTAGTGGCATCATATGCACGGTTGTACGTATGCGACAGGAGCTACCACTTCAATTCAAGGTCGAGGGCTTTCAGCCTCTCGACTGTACAGACCTGACAGCTTCAGACAAATTGTTTGATCAACTGCGAATGAAGTAAGCTTCTCATCTAGAACAAATCATGAGATGCTAACCATATTCAGAGCATTTGTGCTTCCCCGTCAGAGTGGTCAGGCGTGGGCTGCGTGCAAAGACCAGATCGTAGCTGAAGCAGACAGATTGGTCATCGGAAGCTCCTTGCGAGGAGGATTATCCTTGCCAACACCAGCAATGACCCCGCGTTCTACGCCACCTCCGCCCCAACCTGGTCTCCAGTTTCAAGTTCTGGAGATACAAACAAACTACAATCCTCATGCAGCTGGTAACAAACCAAATCCATGTAGCTCGGATCGAGAAGAAAATGCGTGCTGGACAGACATGCAAAGAGAAGCCGCCTCAAAGGGTGTCGTGGTTGAGGATCCAGAGCAGCTAAGGACATCGGTGAGAAATACCTTGCTATTTATAAATACAACTCATTGGTTTTCTGCCGTAGTTGGCTGCTCTTTACCAGGAGGACGGGTGCAAGAAAGCCCCAAACATGTATGTCCGAGTGCCCATGACATCGTTCCAAGGGTAAGTGGATCCTAGAGAAGCAAGGGGCTCTAATGATTTTGTACGAGAGGGCTGAACCTGCGAAACTCAGATGGTTCACTGATGACTTTCACTTGTAATGCCATGCCTGAACATTTGAAAAAAAGCCTGATATCAAAACTGAAGGCATGCCTAGGTGACGGCGTATTTGCATCTCGGGACAGCAGGGACCTCAAACCCTTTCATTGTCTCCATTTCTCTTGGTATAACTGGTATGCAACCAATGTAAGTTGCCGCGACATCCAATTGTAGGCAGACCTTAGCTTACAGCTATTTGCAATCCAGGGAGATGACGCACCCGCTGACAAGCATCCCCATCAACTCCGAAGAGCCAATGTATCTCGAGCGAATACAACACAATATTTGCCATATATGTCCAGAGACTTTGAAGAGCATCAACAGCTCTACGACGATCTTGCAGCTGTATTCAAGGACGTCTTCATGTGGATAGAAGGGGTGGTCAGTTCTCCTTTCCTGATAACGATGTCAAGCTGTTGACCTATATATAGCTGCAGACCCACTTGTCGGCAGAATACACTGTAATGGTGCGCATCCTGGACTCTCTGCCAGGTCAACCCCATAGCCTAGTGGCCCCATTTCCGTCATTTGTCCTCAACATCGATGTTTCTACTCAGGGGCATCGGGATGTGGGCGACAACAATTTATGTCTTGTCTTGGCCATTGGAGAGTTTTGAGGAGGGGGTTTGGTCCTTTATGAACCAGGATTGGTGATTGAGCTCGGCAATGGAGACTGGGTTGCCTTTCAGTCAGATAAGACTACTCACTTGAATCTTCACTACACAGGTACCAGGGCTTCATTTGTATTGCAGAGTGATAGGGCTTTCAACCGCTGGCTGGCTGGAGAGAACGGATGGAGCAACAATGATTTTTTCTGTTAAACAAAGTAATACACCTGGTACCCCCATAATACATTTGTCTACTATACCCTCGAGAAGCAGAGCGGCTCGCCCTTTGGCTGGACCTGATGATTCCGAGTCCGAGTTGAGATTCCTTTCCTACTACCGTACCTTTCTGCGGCTCTCCTCACTCTCCTTCGACTGCTCGCCCCGTCAGTGCTCAGCTACAGGCCATCTCTATTCGTATATCTTATAACTTTAGCCCTGGCCACATCATGTCTCATTTATTGACATTTTGTCACCAGAAATCCGATATAGCAAATCAGCTTTTCTGGGTGTATGAGTATGTATGCCATCACGAAGAGGGAGGTGATGAGGGTTGTTTGGCATTCCTCGGAGGACTCACATATAGCCCGTAGGAAACGACCTCTACTAAGCGATGCGGTTCACCTTTTGTGACGTTGCCAGGTCCCGTATAGCGGCCTGTCCATGACGGCGGGTGCCCGGTGCGCCCGAAGGTTCAACAATTGGCTTGAGGCTGTCGAAAAGCCGGCGGTTTCCAGTACACCCGGGCCTTTGTTCACCACCCCACTGGTACTCCAAGTCCCATTTCTGCAACTTTTACAGCATCCACAAAAAACTGAGCAGCACGTTCGAATCAATTTACACGTACAAATCCACCGGGCGGATGCGGCACCTCCATCCGATCACATTCAGACCCAGATATATCCCTTCCGATCTGGCATTGGAAGCCTCTGACATGTTGATGTTGTACCAGGCGCTCGCGGCGCATGGCGATGTACCATCCACAACGTTGGACCCATTGGACCCATTGAGGGTTTTCTCCTGTGACAGACTCTTGCAACAAAAGGACGTGATCACATACGACGCGGCGCTCAAAACATGTCTTGCGCCCATGGTCGCCCAGTTCGATCACGTGACACAGCGGCCCGTTGTACAAGATTATCCCTAGCCTCGAAGACGGTGCGCTGAGTCGGGTACCCATCGAGGGATGCGCTTGCACAGTAGAGTTTCTCAACCCACCTCTCCCACACTTGCTAGGGGTCTTTTTCAACTCCGATCACACAGACTGCAGGATCATGGCCATCACCCTCCTAGGCGTGTTATATACTAAAAATTGCAAGTGTAGCGTGCCTCGAATCCAGAGTCGCAACACAAACTGGCACAATATGAAGAATGGCTATTGAGGGCAAAAGACCGCGAGCAGGCAGCTACCAGAGCAATGGAAAACAAAGTAGATTTGGACGAGGACAAGATGGAGACGGTGGAGGAGTCGTGGGCGGCGTTTAATCCCAAGGCGCCATTCTCCCAGTTTTCATTTGTGGGTCAGCACACGTCGTACACCCAAAGTATGCTCGAGGAGGAACTGAAGCAATTGGCGCTATGAACGTCGACACCTAAGCGGGCACTCTTGTGCTTGCAACGTGGGATTGTGGTGCATCATTCTGGCGTGGATGAGCGCTATGGGACGATCGCCAAGAGGTGGGCAAGGTCGGCATTTGATTTGTGTATCTGGATCACCGAACGGTCTTGCAGTCTGTTTCGCTGGGATTCGTTCGTGTTATTTTTTGCAACAGGCTACTCATTATACAAAGTATCGAAGTGAATGTTTCTAACGAAGACTTGTCAAAGGCACACTCGCACTGGGTGTCAATGTGCCAATGAAGATGTCTGTCTTTTGTGGCGATTCGCCATACCTGACAGCCCTCATGGTGCATGATCATTGTTTGTATTCGTGAGATGATATCAAGGATCACCTCAGTACCGACAATGCACTGGTTGCGCTGGGAGACATAGATATGATCTTTTGGGCAAGGTCATGTTCCATGGTCTCCCCATGGATCGTGCAGCGTTTGGCCTTCAAGTTGTCCAAGCACCCATCGCTCAGCGCCAACTTGCTGGTGACGTCTACGCTTGTTCTCCGTCTTTCCGGTCTTCTCGAGGGTACTGGGTACGCGCCAACTGCCGCGAATGCCGTCCAACGCTTGTTCCATCTCCCCCAAGTCAATTTCTGTTCAGAAGAAGGCAAACACCAACCTCGATTCAATATTGATTACTTCCGGCGGCACTCCGGGCCGGACTCTTCCGAAATTCCATCTGTGAGCCCGGGAGTGAGTCGCTGGACTTCACCAGCTATAGAATGTTTCCCAACCCTGGCACCTGACTCAACCACTCACCCCACGTATGGTTACAACGAGGAAACTATGACTCAGAGCACATCGTCCGAGCTTCTGGGAGCACTGGCTATAATAATCAGTCAAACTTCTCGAACATCTTCAATCCCTTCCCCGGCCCACATCATCCCGACTATCTGAGCTAGAACTTCCAGACCCCACCCGATGCACTTCCGTTTTCGGATGTGGAGACTTTGGAGACAGAGGTCACCACCAACAATGGGCAGAGGACAACGAAGCGCCGTCACATGAGCACGGACTCGGTGTCGGAGCCTCCGTCTTCCGCTGTTTCAATTTCCTCGTACGTGAACTCGTCCTTCGGCCATTCCTCCACCATATCCCACTCTCGCTGTTCCTAAGGCTCAGCAAGTCACATGCTACCAATGGCATCTCAATACTCAAAAAGGAGATTGCGGACGTTCGCAATCTCCTTTTTAGGGTAAAGTCTCTTTTCTTGTCAACCGACACCCAATTTTGGGCACTATTGTTGTCCCAGGGCACCATCCTAGTGGTGTCTGCGAGCATGAGGGACATGCTCAGATGGGGAACTAGTGAGGTGATTGGGAGAAGTAACCATGTGATGGTGAGAGATAGTCAAAGTGGCATGAAAGAACATGTCGAAGCTGAGTAGGCTAAATTGGATATGCTTGAGGTATGTCTCTTTCCCTTTCGGTTTTTATCCTGGTCTCCCAGAGAATTTACCCCCTCTCGCTCTTGCCTTGGTGCGTGTAGGTGGGGAACATGGTCGACCCACCACCCTCAGCCGTGACGGCGTCTCTCGTGCATATGGAATTACATATGGTGCCCGTGGGGCTCACTTTTTACAGTACACCATGGTCCGACAAGCACGCGGCGTCCTCGACGTCGTTGATTGGTGTTCCCTTGACCCCACTCATTCACCCATTCAATAGGCTGTTGCAACACATCATATGTCAGGCTACTGCACTGTCCACCACCTACCAGTTGAACAACAACAACAACACCAACACTGGCCCCGGCTTTGGCCCTAGTACTGGCCATGCACTGAGCCAAGTGCAGATCCAGATAGATATTGATAATAATACCAAAGAGCCAGGTCCCTTTTTGCTCTTCGAGGAACTGGAAACCTTTCGAGGATCAAGTCGCCAGTGCAACTCAAGTTTACAAACCAACGGTTGCACGATACAGTTACGGAGCGAAAACATTGCTGAGGGCGTTGTTTTGCCAGAAAAGGAAAAAAAGTGGGACCCCGTACACTTACTGGCGGGACAACCAAAGTAGGGTGGGTGTTTCGGACTTTACGGTCGCCGTCCTCTTGGGCAGGAGCACCAAGTCAAATGGAGCGTGAACGTCCGGCTTTCCATAGACACTTGTGTCTGCTAACACGAAAAATGTGATGGAAAGAGGGAAATGGGTAGCGATGAAGGGAATGTCCTAGGGATGAGGGCAGGGTGTTCCGTTTCTGTTCCGAGAAAATAAAATCGAGTCACTCGTGACCATTCCCCCACACTGAAGTTTCCAGTCTTTTGACACTCGTTCAAGGTGAAATACTATTTCACTCTGATGAACACCTAGTCTACTTTGGCGGGGTAAACTATCTGATACAGCACTACGAAATATTCCGACGAGCAGGCGTTCAAGGCATCGGCGCTTTATCTTTCAACTCTTTGATCTGAACCTGCAGGACAGAGATCATGGCCAGTAGCCGCACCCTCCCCTCTTCACTCGAAGCCAACATCTTCTCTGTCACCGTAACCTGCTCGCTCAACTCCACGACACTCTGCTTCAATTCATCAGGATGTTGCGCAAGGGATTTCTGGGATGTGGCGGCTTTTCCTCGAGGGGGACGAATGGAAAACACACCTGATATTTTTACTCTGGCGATGTGCAATGGGGAAAAATTGGACTCACCTGCGATGCTGTGTTACGGTCGCTCTCTAGCACCTAACATAATGGACTTAGTTGAATTCATTTTCTTTTATCTTATCTCTTGTCCTAGCTGATAAGATCCCCTTTAGCCTCATGACAGCTACGCTGTCTTCGCACCAGGCCTATGCCTGCCCTTTACCATGTGCAGCGCACACCCTCAGTGCTGTGCACTTCTTATGCTTCTTATTTGTCATAACCTCATGCCCTTCATCACTGTGCAGTGCATGGCTATGCCTTCCCTCGGCAGTGCTTGATGCACACCCCTTATGCATGTCTTTCATAGAAGGCTGTGCCTTCTCTTCCATTCTGCCACCGCCGTGCGGTAACCTCATGTTTACCTTCCATTTCATGGCTATGCTTGATGCATGCCATCTCCTCATGTTACTAACATACTTAGTCTATGTTGGGACTCATATCAGTAGATTCGGTACAATCATGTACAAACCCCTTAGTAGTATTTAAAGGCCCAAGCAGCCGCCAGAGAACTACAGTTTAGTTCTCTTGGTCTTTCCCCATAAAGCCATCAGACAGTCTCTGATCCACTGCTAGTGCTTTGGACAGTTACAGCTCCTGATCCATTGCTAGTGCCTTGGACAGTTCGCTCTGGTCTTTCAGCAGCTTGACCTTAGCTCTCGTCGTCTTCAGTACGACATCGACAGTCGCCAGACGGTGACCCTGCCACAGAGGTTCCCTAAATCACCCCAGACGGACTTATTGGGTTGTTTCATGCTGCAACGCGTCTTCTGTGCCGCATAGCCTGAACAGGCTTTTTTCTTGTTCTGAGAGGCCGATGGTGTTGTTTGTGGTGGCCACACGCATTCAGTCCCATGCGACCTGCACGAATCACATATCTGTGATCAAAGTATTAACGCGGAAGTGCGACTTGGCCACTTAAGTTACCTTTCCAGCTTCCGAGTATTCCGATGGTTCCGGTGGTACTCTTGGATGAGCCCTACCGCTGATATTGGAGGGACCCGCCTTGTTGGTGTCGTCCTCGTCCTCGTCCTCTTCGTTAAGGATGATGTTGCGCGCCCTTGATTTCTTCTTCTTTTTTGCAGGCGCTGCCACGGCCTCGCTTGCAACTCGCTTCTTGCCCTTCAGGCTGACCTCGACGCGGCTAGATGTTCGGCTTCTGGACGGCTCTTCGTTGGAAGGCAGCTTGGGATGATTGGACTTCATAACTAATATGGCTTTGGTAAACATGTCGACCAGCGTAATCAAGTATGTACCAACCGTTCGTGCTCCCTGTCGAAGTGGCTGCGGTTATGGCATCCTTAGGCTGCGTCAGTAGGAGTGTGACTTTCGGGAGAGCTGGGGCTGGTTTGTTTGAAGACCTTCCTGCCGCGTCCGAATGGACCGCAGTTGGTGAAGAGGTTTGTACGGGCTTCAATTGTACTGTGTGGTCATTCAACATGATGCTGGGCATCCGAAACGTTCCGAGCATAGACTCACCAAACTGCGGAAGCCTATTCCACCAATAAGTGGAACTTGTGACCTGGATCTCTGGGAGGGCGGGGTGTGGTATATCCACATATTTTTCATTCGACACAGATGGATCGTCGGCACGAACTTGATCGAAATCCAGCGTGTCGATCCCCATGCCGCCAATGTAATGTTGGTAGAGCATCAAACTGAGGCTCCCCAGAATCTTGGGGTGTGGGGAGGACGGTGAAGCTTTTGAAATATTGTCCTGAAAATAAGATCACATGTGCCCATCGTTCATAACACTTGGAATTTAATTCACTCACCAGCTCGTGGGCAAAGTTATCTCTCATCCACGGGACCCAGGTATCCTTTGAAGTGCTGATACGAGGAACGAGCTCGAGTGCGGCGTGCACACGAGCTGCAGCGGTGAGAACGCTGTGATCTATTTGATATGAGGAGCTCATAGCTGTGGGTTGTTCCGCTCGGACGAGTCTGAGTGAGGAATGTTAAGTCAAGTGTGGAAATGGACAGGTTGCCCAAACTTGCTTACGTATTTATTGTGCGGTCCCGACCACACCCTGTCACCTTTGCTAGTCTCCGTCTCCCCCTCATCAATCAAACAATGACGACACTCAGCATAGGACAACTTAACAGCCTCAAAGAAGTCGCATGCGCGAGCGTCGTCGACGGCAGCGTCGAGTTCTCTGACGCGGATAAGACCTACATTAAGGTAAGCCGTGGTTTTCTTCAACATTTCATCACGCTCAGAGTGCGCACAGACCGCGTCTGAAGCGATCCGGCGGGCTGCTTCACTAGGGCCAAACATCACTCATCAAATTTGTGTGGCCGTCAGTCCCCAAAGGAGCGGAAACCACAGCCAAGTGGCTGCAGCAACAGCAAGACAAATTGCTCACGCGTGCCGGTGAGTCCCAACCCGCAATTCATGTTACCTTCATGCCGACCGTGCGGTAATATTCTAGTCACACAAAGCACGCCCAGCACGAGCGCCACTGAGCAAGAGGTAAGCGAAATAGTTCAAGAAATTCGGTGTATTCTCATGTTCTCCACAGGCCAGAGCTTCGAGAAAGCGCTGAGCGGAAGGACCGGCAGACGAGTCGGAATCTTCTCCCAACCTCCAAAAGGCGGCCATCAAGAGGCTGATCAAATACCACCTCAAGTTCCTGCAAGGGCTCTTGAATGGGCAGCCAATTGCCGAAGAAGCGGCGGCTTTGCTGGAAGACAGCAAGATCGTGGTGGATGGCGGTGCCAATGCCGAGATCCTGGAGTGGCACCTGGCCCACATCCAGGAACTCACCAGAGATCTGCCAGACGCCCCTGCCTTCAGCGTCCTTCGACTTTGCATATCGCACGCGAAATCCGTAGGAACTTAAATTTAGATAGCTCATTTTTTTCATACGTTGTACAGGCTTGAATGGGTATTACTTGGTATGATGGAAAAGGTGGTTTCGGTGATACCGAAAACATTTCTAAACCGCGTAATGTGACATTATTTCAGCCCTTTGATTTAGAAGTGAAATCGATCTTTCCATTTATTCGTATCGGATGTGCAGCTTTCCGACCGGGACGCCAACTCCTGACATAAGCCTCTACTAGTACGCAAACTCGTGGCTTGGCGATCGCTAAGTCCACCACCACCATCCAACGACCCGGCCCCTTCTCCACATATACGCCGAAATGGAGTCACTACTCGCAAGTTCTCAACGCGACGGCATGGTGTTGTCCATAGACATCCCAGATCTCAGTGGCGGACCAGCCACGCTGTACATCTTGAACGGCGGTGCACAACCTCCTATGCCAGTCGTCGGCGATTTCGCGTACAACCTTCGTAGCTCAAGTTTCAGTATTTATCATCGACATGGATGGGAGAATGCGACTTGGAATTCTATCGAATCGCGGGCATGGCATCCAAACAGAAATCACTCGATAGTAACATTCACCGCAGGCGGGCTACCCTACTGGATGCCTGCTAACAAAAACAAAGAGAAAGAAACATGCAGATGCAAATTTTCTACTGTAGAAGATATTCTCAACCACTTCAGGATGACAGTAGATCCGAAGCGAATCAAGGTGTCGGCTGCCCCTACCGCCCGTAGTAAGCCCAACCACCCCTCAGTTCCGCATGTGAGCTGATGATGGCATTGCAGAGAGAAATATCGAGGAAATCGGAAGAGGATACTCGGAAGGAGAGGTGGATGGGCGGAATAGAGCAAGTACGTACGAAGATATTAAGGCAGTCTAGAGGGCTAATGGCGGTGACAGAGCTCGTACGTGCTCTGGTGGATGCCGAAATATCCGAGCTGGGAAGGGAGACGAAGGACCCAGTGAGTATCCGATCGTCAATATATGATCCACTCTAAATTTACATTCCAGTCAAGATTCGTGAGGTCTTCAGTAGGGTTTCTGGAAAACTCGGAAATGATAACCTGGGACGCAGGGTACCAGACGTTTGTGCCGTTCGCCGGGAAAGGGTGTAAAAAGGTGCGCTAGTGTGCGTATCAAGGGCACATTTACGCTGAAACACGTTTTAACAGGATTCAGAGGCAGTCCTGGTGAGGGAGCTAGCAAGACTAGCATCCCTGGAGCGTTCCGGTTCGGAAGCATGTGGCCTGGAACCCGGAGCCTTTAAGGTCCAAGATCTGATTGTCGAGCTCCAGTTCGATCCCATGCTGCACTCCCCGGGTATTTACAAGGATTCTGAAGTGGAATTGGCCTGGAAAACGCTCATAGGCGACATACGGTCATATATGGCGGACTCCAAGTCGGTTGTCGTTCGTGGTGGCAATCCGGTCCTCGGGACAAGATTTTCCAAGGCAGCCATGGATCTGCAGTGCGGAACTTTGGGCCAAAGGTGCGAATAGGTCGATGGGGTACTGTTCTCAATGAATCGGGAAGCCATCAAGGGGATCCCTATTCATAGAACAACAACTTTAAACGCCTTCATTGATGGAATCGAGGACCCTACGACTTGCGGCAATTTCTTGGACGGGAAGGATCTCGACCCGAGCGCTCCTGGTTGGATGAAGCCTCTGTTGGACTCTACGGCCGCATGGAACCAAACTATGCACCTGAGGTTCACTCAGAAGGTGAAGAAAGGAAAGAAGAGCTCGCCCACAGTAATCACCGGCGATAAAGGACCGATGGTCATCGGGTCCCCGACATGGACATCCCAGGGTTGGAAAGTTGTAACCCACCCCGGATTCGTGACTTTCCCGCACCACGACTGTTGCGGAATGTGTACGTACATCGTCGGAGCGTCTGGAGCCAAAGTTTGGTGTGTGATGCGCCCCAAACGCGATTCATGTCCCAAAGACGTCAAAGGTCTTTCCGCCGCATTCCATACCGCAATGGCCATGTCCCCTCAAGGGACCTTTTCTGCTGCAGACATCGCCACTGTAGCCTTGGAGGCAGGTGACATATTGTGAGTCCTACATTCTCTCTTTTTTACGACGTGATTGAACCATACTATACGTAGGTTCCAGCCCCCGGGGGTCCTTCACTCCGTTTATACCCCGGTACCCTCCTCTTTCAATGGAGGTTACTTCTACCATTATGAGACCATGCATTTAACCAGGGCGACGTTGTCGATTGGTTCCATCGACGACCCAGATTCGCTCACCAACGACGAACATCCTGGATTCCTCTGTACCTTGGGCAGGATGCTGATTGCCCTAAGATACCGATCGGAACCAAGTAAGTGTCCTAGTTTACATTTCCCCGCTACCTACGCTCATCCCTATGTGATAGGAACTATTGGTAAAAGGAGCCTGTTAAGCCTGATACTAATCTTCATGGAGCTCACTAAGGGCGACAGACATACCGCAGACACCTCTGTCCTTGCAGAAGAAGAGCAAGGAGAGATGGCGTTCACAGAGAGGACGGCGGAATCACTTCTGAAATGGATGGGCATGACTGTCAAGGACGCGAAGAAAGCGGTTGAAGCCCAAGTAGCGTACTACTTGGGAGGTGATGAACAGGTCGAAATCCCTGTCATGCCAGAGGGAAGTAGGGACGCCATATTTCCGTACATGGACGGTATCCTGTAGTATACGAAGTATTCAAATCTGTATCGCACCACCAGTAATGCACGGCCATTATCCTATTGATTGGCCAATATGTCCATCCCAGCTTAGTGCAATCCACGACCGGAACAGTACCAAGTCCAGATAATCTGAAGTCGGAACCAAGATAGCTTAGAGGATCTAAGAAAGGATAACTTATGCCGGGTCTGACTTTCCCCTATAGTCAGAGCAAAACGTCGGAACCACATTGGAATCATCGGCATATCCTAGGATCCACTGTTCCAGAAAATTCCACTTGAAGCATATTCTGCTTCTCTCACGCAGGAAAACGTTACTGTCTTTTTCAGGTAACTTGATCCCACGGGAATCTTATGTAAAAAATTACCTCTTGTCTTTGCTCGACCATTGCGCCTCAACACGTTGCCAAACCTCAACAAAAACTACACCATTCGACTCGGACGAGGCCATGGTACAAGCTCCACACCATCCGGTGAAGAAAAAAATCAAAATCCTGAAATTTGAAATCCCGAAACTCCGGAGTTTCCGATCGCCGTGAGTTTTGCGTTTATTTCTGCGATACAAAGCTCCAAGACATGCTGTAGACATGCTGCAAGGCCAGCAAACAGCGCCCTGCAAACCATCCACAGCATGCCCATCATCCACCCCGAGAGTCCAAACTCGTTTTTTGAAGCCCTCTACATGGTTGGATTTAGGGCATAGGATTTGGGGCATGGCGGTCGACACGCACAAG
>JBBPNE010000685.1:0-14951 GCA_038090735.1 Xerocomellus amylosporus | reverse complement strand
TTACAATGGCTGCCATTTCATCACATCCTGACCGAATCCCTTGATCCTTGCACCTATAGAAAGCCAGGAGTAAGCGCTTCATCTCATACACTCATATGTTAGGGCCCAGGTTAGATGCGGTTAGGGATTATCGACTTTAGTGAAAGACATGCAAACATTGGGACAGTTGTTTGAGCCACTGTAAGAGTCGGAATGGAAGGGGAACAAGGTCCGGAGCGCCGAAAACGCAGAGGTCACTCGGAAGAGCTCAGAGGAGCTCGGAAACAGAGTAGGAGTGAATTACATGAAATCTGGTATATGACAGACCCCCACTACCTTTCCCTCTGCCCAAAGAGTGCCTGACCGCTTCCTCCGTCTCAAATGCACCTGAAAGTGTTAGATTAAGAACGAAATGAGTATTTCCATCAAAACAATACCAGAACTAAGCTCTGAATCTTCTGCCCAAGATCGTTTGTTCAGGTTGGCCTGAGAGGGCTCAACATCCGAGTCATTGTGTGCTGTTTTTCGTTTAGGAGGCATAATAACAACATAGGTTGGGAAGTGGCGACTTCAGCTTCCGAGTCAGCAGACGGTGAAGGGCACTGGGGATGGGGAATTTGCATCATGGCAGGGAACATCTTTTGAGCACTCAGCCATGTGCACTTGTCGGAAGTAAATGTCAGACTTGAAGTAAGACCACGTCAAATAACCACAAGTACTAGTAATACATCCAGTGTACTCTTACTAAAACTAACTCGAGGCCCCGCCTCTAAAATTCGGATCAAAGGTAGGGTCATCGCATAGGTAGTTACTAAAACGAAGGGATGAAATTGACCCAGGTAAAAACTTGAATGTGGCGTGGTACTGAGGTCTCTGAATAAACTACCAGGATTACGTCCGGGGAGGGGTGCAGTAGCTGCGAACTGGCGAGTTATGGGACCTGTCCGTGCAGGCATTGAACCGGCTCTTGGATTGTTCCAGTGAGATGATGTGGGTCGTGGCCGTTTTGCAGCCTGAGAGTCTGGGTCAGGGTAGTCTGCTTTATCGGAAAGTCGCCTGTGAGTACTACCGGAGCTGGTATTTGAAGTAAAACCGGGCCCACTGACTTGACGAATGGAAGATGGGCGTGGTATCCGCAGGGGGTTGGCTGTGGGTAGACAGGCTCGTGTCTGATAGCTCTGAAGAGCCATCACTTTCCGATTGGCCCGATGCATCATCATCAGGTGGGTCTGACCCAGTCTCACTTGATGGCTCAGCGTTGATAGCAGCTTGAGGGACTGGATTATCGGTTGGCCAAGTCCGAACCCAACCTTTGTCATCGATGTCGTGCAATGCTTCGATGAGTGCTTTGCTAATCTTGTCGTGTGTAATTGGACTGCCAGCGTGGAATGAGTTGTCTTTGAAGTCGATCGGTAGGATAATCTGTTCTCACAGAGTGTTGAGGAGGGGGATCAGGGGTTGGAAGTAGGGAGATATGTGTCGCAGGATGTTACTTAAATGACCAGCCAAACTGAGACTGGATCATTATTGTCTTCAGGAGCTTCAGCTCGAATGTATTAAAGTAAAGATCAAAACACTGAGAGAGCTTGCTTTCGGGTTTGATGCGGTGGGGCACGTCAAACAGCACACAGATTCCAATGAGGACGTAAATAAAGATTTGAGGTTGTGACTAGCCATATGGATGACCGGTTTTCCAGGGCCAGCCATCATGAGTTCTGCAGCCATCCACGACCATGTTCCCTAGAGGACCTTGGTCAGCATGACCCTCATCGTCTTGTGAAGGGAAAAACCTACAGTACAATAGAGGGGGTTTGTGTCAATTGACAGCTGGGACTGATCTGATGGGGGATACCTCCCCATTGAAAGTACAATGTCATGGTCAACTTGTAGTTGGGACAGTCTGATGCGTACAAAGCGATCCTCTAGACCGGGAACAGATATGCGAACGGTGACGGAGTCGTCACCCATCTCGGAGGGCTGGTCACTGGGCTGTGATACAGGAGAAGTTGGGGATAAATCACAAGGAGGGATGGGAGGCGTCGATTGTGGAGTACACAGAGGCTCAGCTTGAGCTTGGGAGGTATGGAGTGGAGTGTAACCCCAGTCTGTGAGAAGGCCGCAATGTGTAATGGAGTCCTTCATCTTGGCTCGCAGGCGCATGCAGGTATCTGGCAGTAGATCGTCGAGAAAGTCCAGGCACCAATTTCCATCGCCTGAAGAATCCCACAAGATGAGAAGCAAATTCAGTAAACTGATGTCACGGTGCAGGACCATGGCCTTGACGATCGTGTCTTGGTGGACTTTAAGAGATCTTCAGTGGTGCGGACCGTAAGGCAAGACAAGTAGGACATACTTAGGACATAATCAATGAATGCGACCAGAAGCTCGGCGAGGGAAGAGAAAGACATTATTGATATCCCGAACGGCTCGGTTATAAGACGTGAGAGGACGCGTAGTTGGTATGGACAGCTGTATGACAGAAGGGTACAAAGGAAGTGCGTTGACAAGTTCATTTTCACTCCAGGGTGCAAGGGATGAGATCCCCGCACCTGTTCTTCGTGTATGAGCAGGGCATGCCTTCCACATTTGCATTGTTGAGCTTGGCTAACAGATTCCCTTCCATGAATTTCCGCAGGGGGTCAATCCACAAGTCTTTGATAACGACCCGTCGTTGTGGTTTCTGGGACGTGGGATCCTTCATCAAAGCGGCCCAAACTGTTGTACTGCAACCATGTAATGCATATGAGATAAAAATCAGTTGCTCCAAAAATAAAAGTGGTTTGTCCTTGTCATCGCCCTTGCTGGCCTTCCATGCAACCAATGCCGTCTTCTTCTCACAGCCGTCCCAAAATACCGTCTCGTCGAACCCGATGTCGGCCATTGAAGCAGTAGAGACACGGAGTAGAATACGTAGGAAAACTTCGGGATTTTCATGGATATCGAACACCGCAGTTGAAACGGATCCTCCCTGGTTGAAGAACGTGAGGATAATATGATGGCCCAGAATTCAGAGGGACGGTGCAGAGTGCCATCCATCCTGGGCGTAGAGGAGAAGTGCAATTTTCCCAGCTGTTTCGATGTAAGATTTTTTCAGTGTGTCAGGGGTCTTTTTGGACTTGATCTCTCCGAAGATGACAACGTCCCTCCAGTCCAAATCTTTTGATGAATTGGCAATCGATACAGGCAATAGTATGAGGTCGGGCGTGCGATTTGTGTGCGAGCCCTTGAGTGGCGACGTTGCTCCGTTGGCATGCCATACTCTGAGCATCTACGTCAGTACATGTAGTAGGCATGACAGAGAAACTAACCGTTGAACACTGGACTTTCCGACAACCTTCTGCACTGCTGTCAAAACACCATTGAGAAATCTTGCCATGCTCGATTCAGCGCTTTTCCTATGGCACGACGAAAATTGGTGCCGACATTCAGCACCCTCGCTCTTGCCACTCCTTTTATAAATACCTTGGTTCTGTAACGAGTCAAGTAGTCGGGTCATGTCCAGCGACTCGGAGGGACCAGTCGTATGTGAGAATAGCGCCGAGTCGGGGAAAATCACCTCAAGCAGATGTTTGATCTCAGCGGGGCTGAGAGTCCAGTGCAGGCCGTTGGTATCATTATCAATGAGGTGATCCATCCGCTCGCGGTACCAGTCCGATTTTTTCCGGTATGCTGGGGGCACAGTTTGGATCTTGGGTATGTTTAATGAGCTCTACAGGACTGCCAGGCCATAGACTCACATGTACTAGAGTGTATGGTGTCACATGTGAAGTTAGTGGCTGAAAAAAATTGCTGATTGATAGATAGACCGCATTCGGTAAAGGCAAAGCAATACCTTTGGGTCAGGCAGAATACTGGATGGGACCTCCGACATGTTGGTGCTAGCAAGTGTCTGAAAAGGCGGAAGTTGTCGGGTCATGAAAGCTTTATTGTTTGGGACCCGGATTGATCATTATCGACACGTTAAACGGAGAACATGTTACATTTTGGGCATGACTACGAGTGGGTAATAAGGGGGTTAGGGGAAAGTGTGTAATACAATTCCTTCGACCAGTATCTGTTGAGCCAAAAGTCCGATGAAAGTTTGTGGCTACTCGTATTCTCAACCGTGGATGTGCCTCTTTACCGAAATGAGGCATTAGATGTGCCGGGAAACATATTTGCGTCAAGGGAATCACATCCCTGATCCTGCTCCCATCAGACCAGATCGCACGCCGCATCAAGTGCATACCTGTTTCAATATTGATATCGTTCGTATGTCTCTGTTGCGGGACAACGTTGAAGCCTTGGACATAAATGGCCAACAGTTCCGAGTGCAATGGATGGAATATCAAGCGAAGTTGGGTGACTGCGTGGCCTGCATGACAGTCATGGTGATCAGGATGTGTTGGTACAATTTGTAGAACATACCCTCTAGACTTCGTCTTGGCCAATCACTATCTGGGTCCGCATTGATGATAACAGCATCGTGCAAACCATGCGGGTTAGAGGTGGAGGGAGGTAGGGCACATAGTGTTTGCGGAGCGTCGGGAGTATGCTTGTCGTAGTACTGCATTTGTTGGACACAGATTTTGTACCAAATCTGAAGGCGATCAAATGGTAATGCGTGATTCTGCCCGCTTCTGACCCCCGACACAAGATGTGGTGTTCAGTTTTGAAGGTGACATAGGTATTCCGCAAGGGCCGCACGGAGGTCCGGAATCTTGAACATAGCGGCCACATCATCTGACTTGCTGGCAAGGTGAAAAGCAGAAGTTGTAGTCAACAAGGTGCGGTGGGGTTTTGCAGCATTGGGAATACATCCGCACACAAGTGTGTTGGCAATCATGAAGTAGTTGACGGTAGGCTGGCCAGCAGCCACAAAATAAGGGTCATCTTCCGAATCTGGTTCGTGCTCATCATTTTTCTCGAAAGCCCCGTCGTCATCAACTTCTCGTAGATCTGTGTTGCCCACTTGAGACTCGATGTACGTAGCAATGTCGAAGCGAAAGCATTTCTCCGCACGGTTAAGGTGGCGCGCAATTTGGTTGTAGTAGTCGTGATTGTTGCCAGCTTGAGCCAGAACCTTGATCTCTTGGACATGTGCGTGTTCAGTGGGATCCACGGACCACTGCGTAACTGCACCTGAAAGACAGATGCTTGGGACGACACTTTGAAGTAGCTCTAACCTAGGAATTCCCCAAGAATCCTTTCGCGTGCCAGCCCATGTGATAGCATCCTTATGATTGTGGAAGTCCTGCAGGGCTTTTGCAATGTTGACGAGCGAATTGTCTGTGAACACCGGCACTTGGGCCAAGTAGCAAAAATCAACAAGCGAATGTATAGCGATAAGGAAGCGTCGCAGAACCGAGCCAGCAATAACGCTGATGATGTAATGCTGAATGGCGCGGTGATCGCACCCTGTGACCTGCTTCAACTTTGATATACCTTCCTCAAAGGCACGATATCCTACAGGGGTTTGGAGCAAAGAACAACGGAAGTCAAGTTTGGTTGCTCTGGTCGCAGCAATGCTCCACTTGACGTCATGGTCCCAGAAGAACCGTTAGAAATGGTGGAGAGCTTCGGGGGTAATGAATTCACAGGGTTCGGAAAGCGGCCAGTCAATCCAGACAGGGTTGACGACACCGTTCAAGCCGAGATGTCTGACCACCTTTAAGAAATTCTCGTAGTCTGAGGGATTGTGTTCAGCACATGCAGTCTGAATAGCCGAAAGTGTAGTTTGGCTAGTGTGTGCAGAGTGACGAAAGGGATCACCAAAATGCTTGGATGTGGTGGTTGTGACTGGAGATGCCTTCGGACCCGTACCGGCAATGAGACACTCTTCCGGTGTGTCTGCGATCCATGACGCTAATGGTGTGTCGCAGTACCGTAAATTTCCTACTGGGTCGCTCATCTGACCCCCACAGTGGCTGCGGTCTTGAGAGGAGCAAGAATATGGTTGAGCGCTTGATGGAAGAGTCAATCCTTGAGCAGTCCACAGATGCGACTGTCCTTGTGGATGAATTTGGGAATAGGAAGGAGGGTGAGAAGAAGATACCCATGAAGTGAGGTTTGGCTGCGTATGTTTGCATCGATATTCGCAAGGCTAATGAGAACCGGGTAGGCCATACGATTACCTGTCGTAACAGATATATCCGTCTTATGTGATGCGAGAACGACGCCCAAGATGGTTGCACCGGTGGGAAGAGCGCACTGCGAGGTGAGTTAGATCGATATCAGGATGCCTCTTGAACCGCTACCACCAGCTCCCCCCGTGGGAAAACCCCCCCCTCCAAACCCAAGCCAAACCCCCACCAAAAGCCCAAGCATAGATGCCTGGCCTCACAAGCTTGTGACATCCGCCTCTCAGACATCGGGAAAAGCTTCCACACTTTCCCCTCAGGCACTTTCCACACCTGCTATACCCCCCCAGTTGTCCCAAAGTCGGTCCTGGACCACTTCATTGCCCACCCCTTCTCCTGGTCCTGGACCACCAAGTCTGGCCCAAACGCGGGCAAATCCTTCCAAGTTCACATATTCCCACTATCTGACCATCGGGCGGTCCGTTGGACGGTGGACCTTTTCCACTCGTTCAAGGCCCACCTATCCCCCCAAGTTCTCGACCCCAAAGGGCGGGTCCCCACCACCCTAGTGCGGCTCTATCCGAGCAACATGCTCCTTCATTACCGACGTCTAGTTGCAGCATTAAAACCCTCCCCCAAGTCCGGCCCGTCCCCCCTCCCACCCCAGCACCCAAGCCTGGGGCTGCACAGCCGCAGAATCCCCCCAAAACTCCCACAGAGATGGAAAGGCTCCGTGCCGAAGTCACCGGTCTACGGAAACGGGTGGCCAACCTCTTGTCCCACCAATCAGCATCCCCCCCCTCTTCTCCCCCTCCATATCCCCCCTCCACCCACCTCCAAGTGGCCCCTTCTCCCCCCGCCGGATCTGGCAGCTCTCTCTGACCCGTGGGCCTCCCGGGTTCCTGTTTTCCCTGACCAACCACGCTTTCAGCAAGTCCTCGACCATCCCTGTTGTCCGTCCTTCATCCGCTCTATCCGCCCAGGCACCATCCTCCAGCATGTTGTCCCGTTCCTGAAGACCCCTCCCAACTTTGCTTGGTAGAGTGGCGAGAAGGCCGTGACATTTCAAGAGAATACTATGTTTCCACTGCAGAAGGAGAGATCCTCAACGCGTCAAGTTGTGACCCCCACCTTACCCCAGATGTTATACTAACAATTTGGCTGACAGAAGATGACTCAGAAGATGAGGAAGAGAGTGTAGTTTTTCAGGTGTAAACAGACAGTGACAACCCCCCCTCCAACCATTAGGGATTAGGAGACAATGTCTTAGGAACTACCCCCTGAACGTTTCTCTCTAGTTACGTAGTTAGAGCATGTACGGTCCATCATGGGGCACTGCCCCGCAGGACCTTAAGCGAGGATATAACAAAAAACAAAAAAAAGATCTATATCAAAAGGATCGGGTTGAACCTACCTGAATGTTCCAAGCCTGGTCTCCACTCAACCACTCGTTGTAAATACGACATATCTTGGCCGCGGACATCCAAACTTTCCGCGGAACAAAAGAGATGTGTGGAGTAAGTACCGGGTGACTGAGGAGTGACTGAAGGCATTCCAGCGGTTGGCGATAAAAGAGTCGGATGGGTTGTTTAGTAGGGCTTTTGGGCTTCATGTCTTCACACAGCCAAGCCAAACCAGAGGGGAGGACTTCTGCTCGAGAGCGGAGCTGCTTTCCAGTGCGAAAAGAGAGAGGGGTGTCCCGGAGATGAGGCACAAGAAGGAAGAAAAGGAAGAAAAGCACGTACAATGTCTAGTGCCAGCAACGAATCGATGGCAGTCAAAGTCAGCCCCAAGCGTAGCAACCACAATGCAAACTGCCACTCTTTGTGCGATGCGAAAGGGAAGTATAGATTTTGCTGCCTCTCATCAGCATACTGATCATCGCGGAATGCGTCCATGAAGGTCTTTCCACCGGGAAAGGCCTCACTCCAGCCTTTGTAAGTTTCTACAAATCCACTCGTAGGGGGCATGATTTCTTCCGGGGTGTCCATCGTGGAGTCCGATGCTCCAGGAGACGGTGGATTCAGGTCCCAGTCGTCGAGTTGACCCATCGGCACGTTCCTGTCGGGACTTGGTGAGCGAACTTGTTGGTTGACAGATGTGTAGAAAACTATAGTGTAGTCACTAAAGAAAAGCTACAGTACTCGAGGCCGAAATCAGGCCTGCTTATGTAAGCTACTAATGTTCTAAGCCATACGAAATGAGTTAACAACAAGATGAGCCAGGCATGCTATTTCCAAGGGGCGGTTGTTGAGGTTGAGAGAACCAATGAGCACAATCCTCGTGCCAGTTCCGAGCCGCAGAACTGCAAGAACCCAAAGGCTGATTCATATGTTGAAGAATGTTTGTTTCAGAACGGAATTTCTTGCCACATTGAGGGCAACTGATCAATTTTAGATTGCCACGATTGGCTTTCGCCCTGGGCATGCCAGAGAGTGGGAAGGTGAAACGGTGAAAAGATAATTGCACTTCAAGTCGCTCAGCGGGAAACTTCAGAGTGAGGCATCACTTATGAGAAACTTTTATGGCAACACTGACGTACATACTTTTAGTTCTTCAACCAGTCACTATCATGATGGCCACTGGCACCCAGCTCAGTGAACACAATATTTGAGCAACCACCGCTCCTAGTCGCAAAGCACATACAAAAGTAACTGCACACAAGCAAGGAACAGACAATATATTTCACTCATCTCCGTTTCCTCACCTCTACGACAACACCATCTCCCAGATACAGTACATATGACTAGTTATCATCCCAGTCTCTCGGACCCCACCGCTTCAGCAGACAGCATTGCGGAATACAAAGACAACTTTGGTGAAGATAGCGAGGATATGGTGTTGGACGCAAACATACAGGTAAGCACCTCTTGGATTCCAATTGCATGACTCGGATACACACTTTAAGCAGGAATCTTTGGAATCAAATATCATAGTACCTCCACCAAACAATCCTGCCGAAGCATGTCTTTTACTTGCGGCTGCACGCACTGATCGACAAGTACAACTTATGCGAAAGTATCTCGCTCTTCAAATCATCCATCGCAATACAGTAACCCTTCAATACAATCACCTCGTACTGGAAAAAGCGCAAGAAGAACTGCATGCTGTGGAGCATCTCATTGGGCACGTTCATTTTACAATTCGAAAGAGTGGTATACCTGTCGCCTTTGAGGGCATAATGCCTGAGGACCATTCCATTCAACTACCCTCGCCCATTTGCAGTGACTCGAATACTCAAATTCACAAAATAAATTATTAACAAGTCCTCAATAGACGCGCACGGTACTTCTATGTCTCACGTGCCATCTCCTGTCTTTGATGCAAAGTTAGACTAGTATGTACTACATATTTAAATTTAAATGACAGATGTAGTATACTAGTATGGATCGTGTAGTGTTGTTGTACAACTTGAAACGGCCCAATGATCAATGGATTGTTAGAACTGGCAGTAGCATCAGACACTTTACAGGTATCTTTTTCAAACTTAATCTGAGCTTATTTCGACTATGTAACTGAGCTTGTGGCGCCTTGGCAGATGTACTGTAGTGGCCAGTGATCCGATCTGTCCGGCTCTGTCCGACTCAACCCCAAATCTGTGCAGGTCGGGATGCGTCATGGAGAACCCAAGGTGTGTGCCAGCGGCTGTTGATCCGTGATGTACACTGACCATGTTCATTATCTAGCATTGTCGATTGCTTGCCCGCAGTGGCGCTCCGTCTCTCCCCCTCGATCGACTTGTTGGCTCAGGTCTGGTCACTCTCCCTCTGTGCATCCCAGCGTCACTTGTCGACCTCGCCGTGGGCATCTGCGTCTGTGCTCCCGTACACGATGCGACTGTTCAGTGCGACCTCTTCGCCGCCTGGCTCGACCTGTATGGTGTTCAGGTCAACCTGTGGGTTCTCTGAGTGTTCTGGGGACTTGCCAGTGCTTGGTTGATGCCCATTGTCACCGTCGTCTCCTGTTGACTATGCGCTCTGGGCCATAGCCTTTGACTCAGTTTCTCCGACCTCTTAAACCTTTGCCTCACCCCTCGTCCTCTGCCCCGGGCATAATGCAGCTGATCAAGCGTGGGGGCAAGCGGCGGTTTTGAGGATCTCCCCCACCAGGCCGATGCTCTGAGTCGTCCGGTCCTTTCTTCAAGTTAATTCTCCTCCGAGTCGCCCTCACTTACAAGTTCCGAGTTAGATGGTCTTTGGTGAACCCCAGCATGGCGAGAGCATATGATGATTCATTGTATCGGCCCTGTGATTGTAGTAGTACTTTGTACTCAGACTACACTAGTAGTAGTAGTAAAGCTGACTCGGATTACGTGAATTCGAGTTTTTGCTACTACATAGAATGGTCTGTTGCAGTGCTGTACGGGTCTGTGCTCGGGAAAGATCTGGGATCTCGACTAAGGTAAGGGTTGGTTTGACAACGGTCTGTGCCTCGGCAAAAATCTGGCATCTCGGCTAAGGTAAAGGGTCAGTGTACTGATGGGGCCAGTATTCTGGCGGGTGGCTGTGGTTGCAGTGGCCATGGTGTTGGGCCATGGATATGGTGCAGGCCTGAGTAAGATAGCCAAGAAATTTGGCCGATGGCATTTAGTGGGCCCATGTGGGCCGTCCATGGAGGTGGTCTGTAAGTGTTGTGCAGGCCCGAGTGGCATGGCCGAGAATTGGGCCATAGGTAGCATGTGGGCCCCAAGGAGGCCGAGAGCGCTCGGAGCCGGCCCATATGGTCCGAGAATGGCAAGCACAGGCCGGAGTCAATACAGGAACATTTATATTACATCCAATGAATGCGGAAATGGTATTTCAGCGGTGTTACATGATCAATAAGGTGGTACAGCCATGCCGAGACATTCCTAAGGAGGCCAAGAGCAAGAGCTGGATGACCTGAGCATGCTGAGGGCAACCCAGAGTCACTTTCGGAACATTTTCATCACTTGCAATCAATCCTAAATGTTATTTCATCTAGTATTCCAGCCACTCTGATGATATGGCTATGCCAAGACGTCATTAATTATATACAGATTCTGAGAAAGTTCAGCAGTTTTAAGAGATTTACTACAGACAATCTCATTGCATGCCACAGTGTATTTCTCCTGGTCCAGATATATTGTAGTACATCAGAGTCCAAAGATGTCTAGTAGCATGCAATGCAATATTTGTAATAGTTGTGACCAGCAATACACCAAAATCCAAACATATGTCATCAAGTGGCTCCCAACTTCATGTACATTGTCTTTCATACACATAGCATGTCTGATACAGTGTTGGTGCTCTAGCTAACCACACTGGATCAAAATACAATCATGACAGTCAGATGTGATGGAAAGATCATTACCAGTCTAGCCATGCATGTGCAACACTGTGTATGCTTATCAGACCAGTGATTATATAGAACACAAGTCTTCCATATGTTGTAGAAAGGGTCCTTAATCATGATGTTCACAAATTTTGCATGCCATCTCTATATATACAAGCTGTTACAATATGCCAAATATACCTAAGAACAAACACTGTAGTTTCCATGTTGTACATATATACATTTCAATAGTGACTCCAGCATACCCCCAGCATGTTCAGGCTACACAGGGTGGATTGCTCTCAGCCTCATTAGTAATGTCTCGGCATGGCCATACCACCAGATTGGCCATAAAACAAAGCTGGAATAACATTGTGATGCAAATGTCCCTGTATTGACTCTGGCTTGCCCTCGGCATGCTCAGGCCATACAGGCCAGGACGGATTGCTCTCAGCGGCATCATTGGTGACGTCTCCATCATATTGACCATGTAATACAGCTGAAATACCATTTTCGCATGCATTGGGTGTAATATAAATGTTCCTGTATTGACTCCGGCCTGTGCTTAGCATTCTTGGGCCATATGGGCCGGCTCCGAGCGCTCTCAGCCTCCTTAGGGGTGTCTTGGCCATGCCACTCGGGCCCACATGACGTATACAGACGACCTCCATGGACAGCCCACCCAGGCCCACGCGATGTGATCAGCTGAATTTCTCAGCTCCCTCACTCGGGCCCTTATGATACCATTGACAAAGTTTTTCGGCCCCCATACTGGTGCCCACACGCTACCTATGGCCCAATTCTCGGCCATGCCACTTGGGCCTGCACGACATATACAGACCACCTCCATGGACAGCCCACCCAGGTGCATGCAATGTCATCGGCTGAATTTCTCAGCTCCCTCACTCAGGCCCTTACAATCCCATCAACACAATTTTTCGGCCCCCATACTGGGGCCCACACACTACCCATGGCCCAATTCTTGGCCATGCCACTCGGGCCTGCACAACACTTACGGACCACCTCCATGGACAGCCCACACAGGCCCACTCAATGCCATCGGCCAAATGTCTCAGCTATCTTACTCGGGCCTGCACCATATCCATGGCCCAACACCATGGCCACTGTGAACACAGCCACCTGCCAGAATCCCGGCCCAACCATACTTCTCGGTCCATACCATCACCCAGGCCCAACCGTACTTCTCCAAGATATGTAACATTATCTGGGCCTGCCCCAGGTCACTCAGGGTCCTCCAAGTCCATCGGACGAAATTCGCACAGGCTGGGCGAGACCATTGGTACAAAGTGACTACATGGGCTCAGTTGGGGCAGTGTCGGGGCCCTCTAACCAGGAGAATACGAATCCATATTGCTAGCCGTGTGTGCACTGGTTCACATCTGTAGATTAGGACAATATATTACCCAGGTGCGTGGAGACACTCACCGTATCTGATTAGTGTAGCCTGTACTGTTCAAAAATACGAAAGTCTATATGCTGATTGAGATAAAAATGTTGGGCTTCAGACAAAGCTTGACCGCGTCTCTAATGAGGATGCACGGCCCCACGTGAAAACCTAGGAATTAGATGGCAATGTTGAACAATCCTATGAACAGGAATGATTTCGGCATGTGGGCGCCGCTGTCTAGTCGACCGGCTGATGTGGAACATCTTGACGTTGTTGTCAAATGTTTGGAGAGGTTTGAACCAATGGACATAAGTGAGCGGATGAGGGTGTGAAACAATGAGTTCCGTACCATGTAGACCACTATTCTCTATCCACTTTGACAAGGACTGTGTCGTATCTTGCCAGCGTAGGTGGTTTTCGAACTCCATTACAGCGCTGTGGGTGAGAGCGAATTCTCGAGTGCTTGTTCACCCCATGCTCCATTGATGGCAAAAAGAGGACAAGGTTACTGTAAACATCGAAACGGTCATGAACGTTCAGCTCGAAAAACTGACGCCCATGAGGTAGAGTATTGATGAAAGCTTTGAGCGCCTCAAGGAAGCATACTGTGCCGTTGAATAGCAACAAACCCAACTAAAGGGGTAAGTCAGGTCTATGTGTGGGGGTCTGCAGGTGCAATATGTTCGTCCCCAAAGAGGATCCTGTGAAGGTTAGTGAAGACTCAGGTTGTAAGGAATGATGAGGAGAAGGTGTTATAGTTGACCACAGGTAGTCCGAAGGTAGCCCGAAGCGTGGGAAAGTAGTCCGAGCGGTGATCGGACTGTCGTGTGCATTGTGAAGAGGTGGAAAAGGTGTGGGATGTAGTTGACGAGCCCCGTAGTGGACTCAGATGTGTGGAAAGTAGTTTGGAGAAAGGGAGGTGGAAAGACGGATGATCAAAGATGCATTCGGAAATGCTAGGTACAGTGTGTTATAGTCCGGGAATTGCCCAGGACTGTGTTACTACTAGGAATAAGGTTCGGAACTGTAAGGAAACAATATCTGAAGTATACTAATGAAAATGAATGGTACTAAAAGGAGTCCGACATTAGTCCGACCGATTCGGTCATAAGACCACATTTTCGGACTTCCGGACTTCGGACTATGTGCAATATGGACCGGAGTAGTTCGGACTAGCGTGGGAAAGTGGGCCGAAACGCTCGGAAAGAGGTGATATGAACCTAGAGTGGCTCGGAGCTCTACACTGTGATGCTGTTCGAGTGGTTGAAGTGGTTTTTTGTGGAATTGTGGCTGCCGAGATATACAGTAATGGTCGGACGGAGACCGACGTCCCGCCCTCGCTGAGTGGCACCGGCATTGCTGAACCGCATCGTCAGGTTCGGACTCGGACCCTGAGGGTTCCAAACCAGCGAGTGCTGTTTTATGGTGCCAATCCAGGTAAGCACCAAACCAAATGACGGCCTCCTGCCGCTGGAGCCACCAGGTCATCTGGATTGTATAATCCCTTCAGCTGGTGGCCATATAGGCCTTCTTGGCGAAATCAATATGGAGGCTCTCAAGGCTACCTGAATTTCGGATAGTGTCTGTATAAAACAACCCCTCGCGGTGGGCTCCAGTTGACTTCTTTCTAGGCAACAAGCAGAGAACACTAACACTTAGGCTCTCCAGACAACTGCTCTTGCCTCCACAGTTAGAACACTATTAGCTAGGGGCGTAACTCACCTAGGCGAAACAGTCCTAGATACACTGGGAATGGATCGGTGAGTAACTTAGTGTACCAGTAGTGTGGGTTGTTCGCTGATCCTCAACAAGCGTTGCAAAGATCAGAATTGAAGATGCTTCAGACTAGGTGTCTGGTCAGTAATGCTTTAGGGAGTTCAATCGAGTAGAGAAGTGTAGGATGGAATATCCTAGGTATTAGTCAGCAGCTTTGTGGACACTAATCCGGCGATATGCTGCTATGTAGTGATGCTGGGTTCTTCACACAAGTCTCTTAGTTCACACAGATGAATTTCCTCACTCAAATGTATTGCAAACGTAAGGAGTTGTGGTTTCAGGCGTAGTCACTGAGCTACCTCTTATCCCTTGAGGTGGATAGTCAGTTCAGAGTAGCAAGGGTGCCATAGAACTATGTAGTAGGGTTTGTTGCTGGGGATCAGTCCCTTCTGTTGCCCAATTTAGGGTTTTCTCCCAAAAGGTCGTTATATTTCACT
>JBBPNE010000684.1:0-14963 GCA_038090735.1 Xerocomellus amylosporus | reverse complement strand
GCCTAGAAGGATTCAAGCAGTTATTAAGGCCAAGGGAGGTCATACCAAGTACTAAATATCCTTTCTTGTACAAAGTCAAACAACTGTCCCAATGAGTTGTCATTTTACAATGGCTGCCATTTCATCAACTCCTGACCGAATCCCTTGATCCTTGCACCTATAGAAGGCCAGGAGTAAGCGCTTCATCTCATACACTCATATGTTAGGGCCCAGGTTTGATGCGGTTAGGGATTATCGACTTTACTGAAAAACATGCAAACATTGGGACAGTTGTTTGAGCCACTGTACAACACGCTCGGGCCCTTATGACACCGTTGGCCAATTTGTGATCACCACATTCAGGCCCACACAATGCCATTGGCCCGACGCCATGGCCACCCCACTTAGGCCTTCATGATGCCATCAGCAAAATGTAAACGTCTCGGCCTCCCTACTCAGGTCCACACAATACCCGCATCCCGGTTCCATGTATAGCACACTCGGGTCCTCATGATACCGTTCGCCAAATTTTGCGATCACCCCACTCGGGATTACACAATTTCAGCGGCCTGGCTCCAACACCCCACTCGGGCCCGACATATTCATCAGTCCCTAAACGCCTATATGATTTGGGCCCGCCCTGGGGTCAACCGTAGGCATCGGGCGAATTTAAAGCAGGCTCTGCACTGCCATAGGCCATTCTGGGCCCAAGCAATGTTTTAGGCCTATTCTTCACAGTCCAGAGGCGGGCCCCCCATGAAGTTCTATCGCAACGGTTGCTCGTAGGGCGGAGCGGAGATGTACGTAGTAGGAGTGAGGGTATGGGCAAAAGCCCAGAGGGCTTTTCGGCCCAAAGCGCTGTGAGGGCGAGCGAGCTGTGTACTAGTTAGGGAATGTCACGTGTGCCTATCGTCTGACCTCAACCTAACTTGGGAGTGCCATCTGCGTTGGCAAATACCTTGCTTGGCACTTCCGATCAACTATTGTATGAAGAGTACAGACAAGAAATACTACGATTTAGTAACGAATAGAGCGACAACGAAGCCTTGGGCTCGTCTCTCGGCGAGAGAGAACCGCGGAGTTTTCGCACAATCACATGTGCAGTGATCACATGTGCGATCCCCCACGGTTGGAGAGGCCTTGCAAGCAATGTAACTTGGGAGCGCCATCTGCATCGGCAAATACCTTGCTTGGCACTTCCGATTTACTATACCTTGCTTGGCAGAACCTTATCTCAAGAACTACTGGTACTATAAACAAGGTGCACAACAGGAGAAGTCGGAGACAACAGTTTGTCAACATGGTGTGTTCAAACGGCCGATGAACAATACAGACGCTGACAGGTATGAACGAGGCCGATATCAGAGAGCAAGATAGGAGACAGAAGAAAGTAAACTGAGAAGAGTTGAAAATTCGTACAGACCACTGTTGACAACAGACGCAGACTCCTCATTGAATAAACAATAGATTTTCTTCGAGGCACGTTCGCCAAGCCAGGCTGACCCCCTCCTGCCCCGCCGCAATGTCACCATCACAGGCATATGCCACTTCACAAAATTCGTCTCTGGAATTGTCTGACGCCGTGTTTGCCTCTCACAGAGCTCCCTGACCCAGCGCTGAGATGGCGGTCCAAAAAACCGGCCCAGAATTTTGTCGATATTCTGCCATCGGGTTATGTCACTGCTGCACAGTCCGGTGTCAATTCAGAGCCCGCATCCCCGCTGGGTAAGTATCCTCTCTTCGAGCGAGAGATTAGTCCAGGCGGCCATGCCCAAGGTACAGGACGCCGTCTCGAGGTCATCAGGCACCGTACGACGATGAAAAGACCCGCACGGGGTGTTTCCCGCAGCGATTCTGTCATAGATGAGAAGGGGGGGCTGTTGGAGGACGAGTCATGGGAGAAGTCCAATGAGGGTCGTTCATTTTTTGCGCGACCGACTCGGGACCACCGATAAGGGGCGGAGAGGACCATGGACGGGTGAGAGCTTCGGATCCAGTGCGATGGCTTCTGAACGGTCTGATTACGCGTTTTCGATGAGAAACTTAGGTAGCAATGACCTTTGACCCGACAATTTACCTTGCAAGCAAGGTAACCCTCAGCAGCCGTATGTTATTCCGCCGGCAAGTTATGGCAGGTTCTGGTCATTCACGGCGCTGGCCAGGTAGATGAGTCGTAACCTAAATGTATTATTCCCCAGAATTTTCCCATTGAGAAACAGCTAAGCCCTTGTCTGATAACACTCAAAGTGCCCCAGCCATAGTCAATCACAAAAAAACTTGTATTGGTAGGCCAATACCAAGTAAGACGAACCATATCGTCTGCAACAAACAGAACCACACCGGCAAACATAACCTCATTGTATTTCACTGTCAGTAAACATGGATGCTTTCTAGATCTTCACTGAGCGTAACACCATGCTAAATTCCGAGCGCCAGGAAGGAGCCCCGGACCAGAATGTCCGAACTTTGTAAACAGCACCTCGGGCCCGACACCATGGCGTTCAATATAGCAACCTGATCGGAACTCCTCAAGAATACAAACCAATCTTTGCCGCTCAACGGTGACCCCAGACGAGACAAGGCCCGCCGCGCGTGCGATCATCGACAGGCGTTCAGTAAAATTAGATAACATCGGCACGGGCCGCACTGCATGGCGGGCCACGATGGACATCCATGCAAGCACTACCCGCACATGAACCCTCATATCCTGCAGGCCTGAGTGCACATTCCTGTAAAGAATTGCCTTGGCAGAGTGTGAGCATAATCGCAGCCATAGACGACCACAACACTGCCGTGCAAGGAACAGCTCTGACACAAAACATCAATTCAGATCTGAACGGAAGATCGTACAAGCAGGCGACAGAGAGTCAACAGAGTCCAGGGCCCTCTCAAGCAGCCACACAGTGCCTAAAGCTTGTTCCTTGGTGAGGGCTTGGACGACCACGCTGCCCAGTACAACGCCAGACTCGGAGGCACAGAGCGAAGCAATGAAGGGGAAACCGAGAAACCGGTTGACAGATTCGTCCAGGCGCCCGTTAACAGACCGTCCGTTGAGACACATAGCGCCGTGGAATTGGGGGCGAGAGACTTACGAGCAGGCACAGCTTGAAGCACAAGAACTGAAACCACATCAAAAAAAGTACAAATTTGTGAGATGCTCTGAGATGAAAATGTCGTATTATGTTAGAGGTATTCTCTTGGCCCCACACTGTTATTTCCGGGACCCTCTTGCTATTAAATCTCAAAAAGTGCACTTTGTGCTCGGATAGCTGCTTAGCCACAGATTTATGGGATGGATTGTCATTCTACTGACTCTAAAAATCGAAGAGGTTCACTGCCAAGGTATGCTTAACCACGCGATATATAATTAGGATGATCAGATCAGATATGGTATTTATTGCCGCTACGTAAGTAGTGGGTTTTTAGGAGGCCTTGTTGGGCAGTGTGTGCCTCTAGTGTGTGAATTCGGAAACGTGGGGCGCGCCGTTGTTTCCTTCATCGTCAAGATCTTTAGCGTCTTCACTCGTCCCTCTGAGTCGTCCAACGTCTACGATCAGCAGGTTGCTGCATGAGAACTTTGTCGCAGGTCGCTTCCGCACAGCCTGTGCACCGCCCCGCCCCCTCCTTTTTGTGGGTTTGATGTTTCCGGTGGGATGGTGGGATCCTTTATGCATCATCGTGTCTCAGTACTCAGTTTCGATGTCTACCACCACCGAGCGCAGGCGCATCGCGCTGAAGCGAGGGGGCGTGGGTGCAACTATGGATTGTGACCGGTGACAGATGACCATAGATATTGCAAACCCTCTATTGTATATGCGATAACACCAGTGTCTCAAAAATTGCAAAACAGTTACGAGTCATGAAAGCTCTGTCTACTACAGATGATCATGATGCATGATGCATTATGATTCACAGGGACTGGTGCTTGTGCTGCTACAATGCGTAGCGGGTTTTGCCACAGAGCTGGCGTGTCGTGTTATGCGATACAAGTGTCTGCGGGTGTATTGAAGCGTCACTTTAATAATACTACCGTTTCGATCGTATCTATGGAAATCAGGCACATTGAAGCACGTAGCAATGCTGACAGACATTTAGGGTGGTGAATACGGGCCGAGTACTGCATGGGTGTGGGCTAGAATATGAAACAGCGGAGACAGGCTGTTGCAACGTGACAATGCGAGAAATGCGAGGCGAGAAGCGCACGATTTTGGACTTTAAACGAGAGCGACGACACGGGAAATGACCTGCAAACGAGGTTAGGGTAAGTGCTAGACCTGAAAGATTAAAACGTACATTACGGTAGTGCTTTATTTATTTCTCCTCCTCCTTACCTTGCGGCGTGCCTGGGGTTCTTGTTCTTCGTCTGATTTTACCACCGCAGCCTTTCTCTTCCCCTTTTTAATCGCATACTTCTTCCTCTTTGCTTTCTCTGCATCGTCTCCGAGGTCGGAAAGCTCGCTTAGTTCGGGTAAATTATTCCGGTCATCATGCGTTGAAGCAGTCGCTGGAGCCAAATGACTAGAAGGGCAAGGATCGAGGACGGAGTTAGATCGAAGAGGAGCACGTGAAGTGCAAGTCGCCGTATCTGTTTGTCGGGTATCTCTGACTGGTGAAGTATGAGTTGTAATCAGAGCACTTTCCTTCTCGGTAATGGTAGACGAGGCATTAGCTGAGGGAGTTGGGTCTCCCTGAATGTAAGAGGGTTTCCGTATGTGCGGGGTTCCCGCTGGCCTGAACTGCGTCTGACGAAGATGTGGAGTCTGTGGAGGAGCTATTGGAGCTATTGGCATCACCTGCGGAAACTGTGGTTGTGCGTGCGGCGGCCTGGGCTCGCATCTTCGACGGAAATCCAGACTTGGCGCCCTCACCCTCCTCGTCTTCGTCGTCTTCTTCATTTTCGCCAAGGTCCCTCTTTAGATCCTTCTCGTCTTAAAAAGAAGCCTTTCAATAACCAGTTAGCATACTAGAAGTGATAGAAAAAAGCACCTAGTATGTTTTATGGTGCTTGAAGAGACTGTCTTTCTATGCGACGTCCTCGAATTCATCAATTAGGTTCATCAAATCGTAGCAGTATGTACGTTAAATGAATATTCCGTCCTTTTACGCCCATCGCCTCTTGGAGCTGAGAGCAAAGCGGGCCTGGATAAGAAGCACCAGGATGGATGCGGTTACTGGCCCTGCGCCTCCCTGTCCTCAGAATCCTCTCCCAGCCATTTCTGTGGACCGCTTCTCGGAATCCTTGCTAGCCGATCACCCCAACCCAGCCTTCGTGCAGTCAGTTTGTATGGGCCTGCGCGAGGAATGTTGGCCGCTCGCCCACACTCGTCCCAGCGAACGGCCCATTTGGGACAACTCGGATCGTCCTCTAAAAACTCAAGGTGAGCGAGACTTAAGCGGCGAGCAAATTGAAAAAGAGCAACAGGCTGAGCGGTGTTGGCCCGCATTTGGTCCTGACTTCTTACTAGGAACGTACAGCATGCTGGTTCATGCGGTCCCCAAGCCAGGGGCGGATAAATACCACTTGGTCACAGACTACGGAACTGGGGAGTTCGCACTCAACCAAACGATCTCGCGAGACAAAATTTCAGGGGTGACCTTGGACAATTTCCAGGACCTTGGAAACGCACTCTGGGTTTTTCGGCGCTCTAATCCTGGGAAAGACCTCGTCGTATGGAAGGCAGATACTGTCGGAGGGATATCACCTCATTACGATGCACCCTCTATTTCAAATAAAACAAGTTTTATCCTTTGCCATGACGAACCACGCCACGCCATCTTTTTCTTTGAAGCCCTTACTGTCGTGGCAGCCATTCGTGAGGCGGTCACCCGAATCGAACGTGGGGGGCGACTTGCGATCTTCTCTGATAACCTTGACACAGCCAAAATGTTCAACTCATTGGCTGCCCTCTCAGTTATGAACTGGCTCCTTCTACTCTCGGACGACCTCGTACTTAGTCATGACCATGACATCGATTTTCGTGTCTTTAACGTGTCTGGGTCGAAGAACGTTGTCGCCGACCACTTGTCTCGCCTAAAAACTCAGGACGCCCTCAAGGCAGTTCCAGGACTTACAGTCCAACCGTTTCAACCCCCTCAGAATGCACTGGGGGCAACCAAAAAATGACCCACCCTCCGTCCCGTCTAGGCAGCCCAAATGGGAAGCTTGGACAGCGGAGCACCTCGTCCATGAGCGCTCAATCGTGTTAGGCACGCCATTATACCGCTCCACGGCTCACGCGTATAGCTCGCATCTCAACTCTTGACTTTTGTTCACTCCACTACTTTGACATTGACCCAACCCCCGACACTTTGTCGTTCTATCTCACTTATACCTCCCACCACATCTAGCCCCGATCGGTCATGAGTTACCTCACTGGCATCACCCATAACCTTGAACCGCATTACTCTAATGCTCGCGCCGCCCACAGCTCTCGCTTAGTCACTCGTGGTTTGCAAGGGTGTTTACGGCGGTTCTCGAATCTCACTCAGCGCAAGCAACCCCTTACCCGCGACCATCTTGCTCAAATCACTGGCTCCTTCCTCAAGTTTTATTAGTGACAATGCGCGCGATTTTGTGAACATCGTCTGCGCGAAATTTTTTTTTCATTCAATGTAAGTACAGACTACTAGCAGTACCACTAACACCTAGTACAGGTCATTTGTAAACACTGCCGCCGCCGACGACGCCTCGCCCTCGCCTCATCCCTCCACATGCCCTCGCCACGCAAATACGAATGGCATGTGAGTGCCGTCGCCGTCGCCTCATCCCCACCTCCACGCAGCGAGGACGACAAGGAAGACGACGCGCATCCTCTCCCTTGCCCTCACCACTCCCCCTCGTCCTCACCACGCAATGAGGACGAGGACGCGACACCACCACCTCGTCCCTCCACATGCGACGACTATGGCGGCGCCTAGTCCCCGCCTCGTCCTTATCCACCCCGTCCGTCCCTCCATACAGTGACGACGGCCCCGACTTGCCCTTGCCTCGTTTTCACCCGCCTCGTCTTCACCCACCACATCACATTCCTCCACACGCGACAACGACAACGCCTCGCCCCGGCGACGAGCCCTCCATCATAATCACCCACCTCTCGTCCCTCCACACTCAACGGCGACGGCACCTTGCCATCGCCTCGACCCTCCACATGCGATGACGACCACGGCGCCTCGCCCTCACATCGTCCTCAGCCACCTTGTCCTTCCACATGCAACGACGACCACGGCGCTGCCTCACCCTCGTGTCGTCCTCAATCACCTTGTCCCTTCACAAAGGACGACGGCACATCGCCCTGGTCCCGTCCTCACCCACGTCATCCGTCCCTCCACATGCGATGACGACGGTGCCTCATCCACCTCACCCTCACCCTCGCCGGGTTCCACGTGACGTGACGACACGCCATCGCCATCGCCGTCTTCCTCGTCCTCACTCAGACCCGTTCGCCTACGAACGTGAACACGAACGCTTAAAATGCAATATTCGGGGTGGATTAGCATTTGTTCGAGAAGATGAATTCATAGAGCGTATGGCGAAGAAGCGGGCAGAACAGCGTCTTCCTGTAGTACTGTAGTTTCTCTATGTTTAATCGGAATCGCATGGAAGGTGTCCACCCAAATCGCGCTTACTTAAGTGAGGTGAAAAAAAAAGTCCCGCACTGCATTGAAATATCGCAGGAATTTATTGGCACTTGCAGCCCCGTACTTAGCGAGGTGAAGATTCCGGCTGTGGCTTTTCACAGCAGAGACTTATCACGCCAGTGCACGTGATCCGAGCTGGATCACGCGAGGTTCGGAGGGAGTACATTGGCAACGGGGGGATGCAGTACACTAACGGCACACAGTGAACAACCGTTCGACACGGTGACATGCAAGAACGTGACGACAACAACGACTCTTTCCGCAACCAGTAGGTGGGACTCAGACACTTGATTATCTAGTATGCCCTATCCGGACGACAAGTACTAGTACTCTTTCAAACTGTCCCCGACACTGTCCAATTCCTTGTGTGCTTAATCTCGCAAACCGACCATTCACGACGCCCTACTATCCGAGCTCTCCCGCATCCCTTACCGCTGTCATTTTCTCGCCCTCTCCATCCCTCGTCCTGCTGAACCTCTCCAGGTCAAACTTTAACTGTAATTGCCTTGCTATCTCGTGTACGGTATAAACCATTACTACACTGGTTCTGAGTCATAGAAAATTGAATCCTCAAGGAAAGTGCTCCGCTGCTGCCACCACTTCTGCCATTCCAACACCACCGGCCTTCTGCAGGTAGTTACAGAAAGCCCGCGGTTTTGCGAGGGTCGGATGGGGCTTGTACTTCTCTCGCAAGAATCGGAGGGCAAGGGTACCATTCCAGTTTTTCTTCTTCGACAGCTGCTCGACAAGTGTGATGTGCTCTTCTTTCGGCGGCAGTTCTCGGTCCGGAGTTCATCACGACTCCGCCTCCAACGTGGTCTCCATTGCTCGTCGAGGTCACGCATGGCCAAGTACCCATTCAGGCCCTTGGAATGCTCCTCCCAGACCTCCGTGATGCTTTACACTGGTTGGAATGAGTAAAACGGGAGCAGGTTGTTCGAGACCCACTCCCACTCGTGCTTTCGGAGCCGATCTTCCTGGAAACGGGCGGTGAGCTCGTTCCACAGATGTGTGTGCATCTCGTCGTCAGCCGGCCCACTCGTGGCGAGAATGGATGGTGCTGAAAAACTTGGAGGAGTCATGGGGCCGTCTGCTTGCAACAGGGCATGCAGGATGGGGTGGGCAATGACAGGGGCACTTCCGAGTGTGGGATTAGTTGGTGGGGCCTCAGCGGGAACAAGGACAGTGGGCGGCAGAGGTGGTGGAGGCTGCCAACCTACATGGGGGAATGTTCAAACAAGTCCAGGGGAATGAGAACACGAAATGACATACCATGGGGCTTCTGGCGTGAACTCTGAGTGCATGCGAGCACTCCAACCAGGCCCTCCATACGTGCCATCTGTGCCTGCAGCTCACCGAGCTGCTGAGAAGTCTCAGCATTTGCCACATCTTGTGTGAGGTGAGTGGAGGCTATGAAACCTTGCATGCTTCGTGCGTAGTGCTCTGGGAGGTTCCGAAAAGCTAGGCGTGCATCGTTCTCAGCTTTCTCAACGACGGTCGTGGTTGTGGCTGCAAATTTTCAGAAAGCCTGCGAACGGAAAAGTGGAAATTGAAAGATCCCATAGGTGGGGTTGAGGGTGAACAGGACAGCTGCATCTTGCAGCAGGACCCATCGAAACCAGACCAGCAGACGGAGGAACTGCTTGAGGGCAAGATCCTTGGCTGGTTGTCCAAAGGCTTTCACTTGCACCTCAAGAGCAGCCTCCTGCTCTTCGACCCAAGGGAAGATCTGCTGGAGAAGTTCAACAGGTGGTTCTGAGTCAGAATGAGGGGTGAGCAGCTGTGGATAGTTCCATGGATGATGGCTCGAACACCTACCGAGGGAGTCCCGCCCGATGAAATGGTTCTCTGGTTTATGGCCATTGAACTGGATGCCCCCAGCAAGGCTTCAAGATGAAATGCCTTGTTGTAGCAGTTGGAAAATGCATCCATCTCGGACCAGTTGCCTAATGCCTTTGTACTCGTAACTGGTGCACCGTGGGCACATGCTGTCTGCACAGCAACTTAAGTGGTGGGTCGCTTGCGTGGCCTTTGTGATTACGATGTCGTTCTTCTCGTGGATCAGCTTCACCCTCTCGTAGTGGTCTGTGAGGGGTCCCCTCAAAATCTCGCCTAATAGCTACTTATATGAGGGAGGTCTCACTGTCATATGACACCTCCTTCGTGGGTTGCTTACCCCAGAAGAGGTAGCGGTCTGAAAGCCCTGGCAGTTGCACGCCATCCCCGCAGCAGCTACGCCAGGCTGTGACTTCGATAGGCTTCACGCTGCCGTCATTTTAATTTTGTAACAGGCTTCAAACTTAGCTAGCCACTGCGTAGCAACGGCCCGGAGCCCAGCTTCACGTTATCACTTCAGAGAATGTGAGGTGCCTGCCCGACCTGAGCGCGAGCATACCTGGGCCTAGAGGCCCCCCATACCACCGGGCCTGGCTTAGTGCAAAAAAGCCGCAAATTCGATTCTGCAATAGCAGCAGCAGCGATTGGGTACCTCAGTAGCAGCCAGTAGCGCCTCATACACGCACCCACCACCTACGACTTTATCTAGGTTTATACCTTTGTGCTGGCCAGGCGGAAGCACCCCGACACTTTATGTCTTACTGCCAATTTTTGTCACGTTCGGGTCACACAACACCGCGCGTTGCGGCTTCAACCTCAGTCGTTTCGACTTGCTCAGCACGCTGGGGGACTCATACCATGACTTCGGAAGTCAACCAGCTTGAAGAAAAAAGCTCGTAATATGACCTAACACCATGGCGACGGAGCTCACGGCGCATGCGGTGTTATCAACGAACAGTCGTGGGCGATCGTCTCCTGCGGTGGAAAAATCTTTTGGGCGGGTTCGTTTGCGAGATTGGACTGAGGAAAAATCAGCCTCTCGCTGAGGCCCCCTGCCTTCATATGAAGGCTACGCTTTGACAGAGGGTGGCCCGTTGACGCCATGTATTCGATCCAGTTGCAGGCAGTAGCCTCCTGTGCATCGGTCAAGAGCTGCTGATTCTTGTGAGCCTTGAATCGAGGGAGACTAAGGTTCTTGTAACGTCTGCGAAGGGTGTGGTATGGCACCTGGAGCTGCTGTGCTGCTTTCGCAACATTTTTGCAGGTGCCCGGGCCGTTGGTAAGAGCTTTGCATGCCTTGGCATATCGCACCTCAAGGGCTGCCTCGGCAGCAATTTTCCTGCCATGCTGGGACTGCTTTGGATTCATCTTCCGGGCCATCGTCTGGTCGTATTCTCGCTTACTTTCTTTGTAGTAGCATTCAGCGAGACGGCCGCACGGAAATCATCGTGAACGATCAGGGTCGCCAGGTAGCACCTTTGTGGGTTGGCTTTCCGGAGGGCGAACGGCTGTATATTGCCGCATTTAATTTACTCGGGAACTGCCGACGAGGTAGCAGAAACCTTGCTTGGGTAGAGAAAGCGCGGTATATGTTCGAAAGATTACAACAAGTACAGGGCCGGGGCAAACACAGATACAGAGGGCCGAAACACAGCAAATATGAACCATTCATCGCCACCAGTTAACACTCACGTACGTAAACCGAGCAATGCTTACTGGTAGCGGTACACACCGGCTTAGCACACCGTAAGTTACTGCTCACACGTGTTGGAGGCTGTCGTCGAATCGCAATCGCAATCGTGTTCGCGCCGTCGTGTGTTGCGCTCGTTTCGTTTCCGCATTTCTTTGATCTCCGAGACGACGCGCACGGGTGTATGATAGTTTAAGTTACCAAAGGTTCCGTGTCAATATCTTGTGAACTGAGGTCAGGGCACTCAAGGTTTTGGGGGTAGATCAACGTCCAAATAAAAGAATGTACCCTATCATTCATTCTGCATTTATCCTATTGATCTTTTGGATGTACTGTAGTAATCTACAGAGATGTGGCTCTCTACTGAGCCATATCTTGAGCTGGCTGTGGAGGTACGGGCGATCAAAATAAACCAGGAAGGGCCACACCCGTGGCAAACCCCGCCACGGAGGACTCGGCAAGCACCGGCCTTGCTACACGCCCAAATTAGGATTTGGCGCGAGCAGACAATTGACGGAAGTTGTTAACTCTATATATTTTGTAGTCTCGAGCCGTTATAGGAAGTTCGGGTGAACTCAGGAAGCAGATGTTTCTCGTCCTTTTCTACCTCGAGATTCTTTGCCACGCAACTGGAAAATCCTGACACTAGAGAGCGCTTTCCAAAAACGTCTCGAGACTATATATTTTGGATACGGTGGGAAGACTTGGGAAATGCCGCCTGCGTCGGCAAATACCTTGCTTTAACTCGAACCCGTTTGCATTAGGATACAGTGTAAGTACTTTTGAGCGGAAGAGCAAGATCATGGAACACAAAAGATGACTTGAGAAATGGTTTAAGTACTTTTAAGCGGAAGGACAAAGACGAAGGCAGGAAGGGAACCTTGATAAGTAGTAAGTACTTTTGAGCAGAACGACACGGAAAATATTAAGTAACAGAACGGAGACAGAGAACAAACGGGCCGAGAATCAATTGACGCGGGTTAGTTCAAGTCACCTTCATTTGGCGGCCTGCTTTCCTTTCATGGACAACAGCGGGTCTGCGAACGATGTCGCCGGGAGTTTCTTGGCGAGGGGCGCTGGGGGAGGAGCCGTGTGCAGGACTCGGATGGAGTGAATATCCGCCGTGAAATTGTTGAAGTTATTGAAGGAGGTGTGGGAGAGGACGAAGTGGATGTGCGCAGTGGCGCCCTGGAGGCGGGCGCGATACGCCTGAGGGGGAATCAGCCTTCCGTTTGCGTCGTATGCATGGAGAGGGCAGATGTCGTGGGCATGGAGTTCCACAATCTCTTTGAGGGCGTGACTGGCAGCGGTGGAATGCGTCGGCCAAGTCTGAATGGGGTCGTCAGCAGCATAGTCGTCGGTAGTGTCCCTGGGCTAGTACGGACGTGTCAGTGGAGAGCAAAGGCAGTATGATGGGTGGACAGACTTGAAAGAAGACGTGTCGAAACTTTAACTCTGTCGAGCCATCGCCAGAAGGGACAAAGCCACGTCTTGTACGCCCTCCAGTGGCGACGGTGTCTTCAAGCTGTTGCACGTGACATCACGTGTCATGTAAAAAGTAGGACAATTATGAGTATCGAGAGACCTTGCAAGCAAGGTAATAAGTGTGACGTGCTTGGAATGGCATGTGCACTGCATGTGGTACAGCAGGTGTGACATACCCGTGTGACATAACTCCTTGGGTGTCTGCTGGCATGAACAAAATAACATGCTAGGATTCCCGGTTAGGAATATTAGCTATTCTCGAGATATATATAATATGTGGTTACCAAGAAGAGCTGGTTGCTGTAGAGGTTACTTCCACTAAGGGCTAAAGTGAGATTAGAGGTTAGAGGTGTGTCTGAATACAAGGCAGCTTCCGACAGGCTGGGAACACGGCAGCAGCAAAAAAATTGCAGTGAGCAAGAATCGAACACTCAGCTTATGTAATACAACCTGCGCCGAGCACAGCCGTTGGAACTACAAGTCCACTGGTCAGCTCCATCACTCAGTTCTATATGTACCAGTAGCCTCATACACAGCACCCATTTCATCCTTGGGAAAGTTTTCAGATGGCACTTTGAGTATGTATGAAGGTATTGGTACATATAGAACTACATCTGCAAAGCTGACGAGTAACGTTATCACTTGAGGACTCTCTGACGGCCGATGTGATAATTTTGAAGCCCTCTCATTGGCTGGTGAGTGTCTAAGCGACCCAAAAAAGTGCATTTAGGTCATGCCCAGCCGCATACCTTCACAAAAGGTGGGTTTTCGTGCGTTTTTGTTCCAAGTTGCAGATGTATGTAAGTGATGAGAATGTATCTAAATATTACATTTCCAGATCCGGGTCCATTTTTATTACATGGCTAGGGCCGGCGGGGACCTTGCTGGGCAAGATGAAGCCTGAGGCACCCGACAGTGTTATTCAAGCTGTGCACGAATTGATTGGAAATTCAGCCCTGAACAACGCTCGTTGCTGACGGGCGTCATTCTGAAACAGAACAGTTCGAGCTGCCAGCGCAGCAAAGAGGGAGCTGGAACCGACAGGGGCTATTTGTCGATGTTGATGCTTGGCAGGTTAGCTTACAAACCGTACAGCCTTGCTAGCAAGGCAACGTACACAACGAGCGTGGGAACTTGTCTTTCTTCCCGCCCTACCGCCGCACCTCGCAACCATAACTCTGCTGTTCGAACTTGCAATGTTCACCTCCATCCTTAAAGTATGAACTTCAACGCTGCAAACGCCGCCCTGCAAGTCGCACAAGATGCCATCGAACTGGTGCTCCGAAACGATGTGGCCGCAGGTGCAGATGGGTGGGACGCGGCCATGGACAAGATATAGGCACAAATGGTATGTGTAACGCCACCCATTTGTATATTAGAACAAGGCTCACACCTATCAGACTAAAATAAAAGCATTAATTCCTCATATGACGCGAATTCCGCTGCTGCTCATCGCAGTTGACCACTTCTGGCCAAAAGACAGCATGGAGTGGCCCGATTGGCAGCGCATCTGCCAGGCCGCACAAGGGGATCTGAGCCAGCACGAGTGGTGAGAGAGGGTGAAATCGAAGATGTGGGTGGGTCATCGCAGTCCACGTTGGGCAAACGAAAGGGAGAGGGTGTTGTGGACAAGACGCCAGACACACAGGTTGAGGAGGAAATTTCAGTTGATGAAACAGCAGACGAAGCGGCAAAGAGAAAGGAAAAGGTGGGGGGCAAGAAGAGGGCAAAGAATGAGGACGCTGACGATTCCAAGGGGGAGACCGAACGTGGCTGCCCAAGGCAAAGGAGGCGGATTGAGGGCGAAGACCAGCGGCAGGACCGTCCTACCAGCCCCAAATGCATTCTACGAGCAGTGAGAGGGCCACCATCTCCATCGATGGGCGAGGGTCCTGCAAAGGACAGTGTCGACATGTCTACCACCCACAATAAGCCGTGTACCCAATGCGTGATGAAACAGGCCAAATGTTATCGGTCGGAGGCAGGCTTTGCCTGCGTAAGGTGCAGGAAGGACAAGCGAAAATGCACGCATGCTGGTGGCCGCCGGGGGCGTTCTGTTTCGCGTGCCCGCTCGTTTGCTCCTGCCAAGATCCGAGCCCCCTCGCCATCCTCCGCTCCTCCAGCAAAGGCAAAGGGGTGGCGGCTAACACGTCCACCAGCGAGCAAGACCAAGCAAGGTAAGTTTCATTTTGTCGGGTTATCATAACTGATCGTCCCGTCCCCAAACACCTTCCCCACTAACCGCTGGCCCATCCTGCCGCATCACCACGTCTCGCACCCATGCCTTGTCACCCCGCCCCCCCCCGGGGGCGCCCGCCGCCGCGGGGCGGCGCGC
>JBBPNE010000683.1:0-14973 GCA_038090735.1 Xerocomellus amylosporus | reverse complement strand
AGTCCGATATGGCTCCGAGACCTCACAGCTGCTTGACACTTATATTACCTCTGTCCATTCTAGTGCCTTTACTTACCTCCATTTGAACTAGTTCCGCTACTTAGTATTATCCGTGGCAGTCCCGCGACTCAGGAATGCTCTTGCACCAAGTTGATTTCCAGGACAGCTTTCCGTCTCGGAACACTGCAACCTCTTGAGGTTTCCACAGTATTCTCCCTTTGTATATGAACATAGTATTATCACCTTGTACTTTAGTCTGATTAACAAGTAAAATATTCTACCTCCTCTCCCTGGAGTCAACGAGTCTCCTTGTCGTCCCTTCGCAGGTTAGCTTGACACTAGACCTTGCACCCATCACGCCTGACTCCTTCTGATCACCTCCAATGTCCCCCAACGTCCCCGACTGTTCCGCTGTTCCGACCCCTGACCAATTTCAGGACACCTCGGACTTATTGACAAGGGCGCACCACATACGGTGAAGCCGAGTCCCAAGTGCTAAGGTCCTCTGAACCTTTCGGAGTAACCTTGGAGCAGAAAGCACGGTCTTGACAGTATAATCAGACTCCACTTGTCACTAGTCCTCCCCTATAGATTTATCATGGCTACCAGAGTCACACGGTCTCAGATCCGCAACATCAGACAAAACCCACCTCCCTCCCCCAGATACAATGCACTCAGCACGTTCGGGAGCAACCGACGAGGTACCGACATCGTCGAACAGTTGAGCAGTCTCAGTCACTCCAGAAACCAAACCGGAAGTATCTTTGGAAACAAAAAAATAGAGTGCGACCTCCCTGACTCCGCACGATCAGGAGGTTGCATTGACCCCGCTCGTGCCCCTAAGGAGATTTGTCTCAATGTGTCCCTCTTTTGGACTCTCGCTCCCTCATGTCCTCCGTCACTTTTGTATCTCACAATCTCTCTCCCGCTCCCGCATTAGTAGACTCTGGCTCCTCCGACTGCTTTATAGATAGTACCTATGTGAATGAACACTCGCTATCAACCTACTCCATACCCCCACTTCTCCTCCAACTCTTCAACGGAACTACAAATTCCACCATCACCCAAGCAATAGACCTATCCCTCCGATTCCGAACTGGCGACATCACTCCGACAACATTTTATGTCACTCCGCTGGACGGTTCCTGTTCCCTTGTCCTGGGACACAACTGGCTCACCCGCTACAATCCGTTGATTGACTGGGTCTCGAGCAGTATCTCGTTCTGCTCACCTGAGCAGCCCATCTCGGCACCCCCAAGCTCACATCTGCAGCCTCCCAACTCACCTCCCCCGGCTGATCCTCCACCCGATGTCCATCCGAGTTTCTCCTAATGCAAGGCTCCGCTTATTGTGATAATCAGCACCCCCACTTTCGCGCTGGCTTGTCGTCTACAAGGCTCCGAACAGTTTAGCCTGCAGCTCCGTCCCAAGGAGAGCAACCTCTGTTCCGCTTCTGCTACCTCTGAACCTTTGGATCTCTCAGGAATCTGCTCGGATTATCACGAGTTCACAGATGTTTTCAGTAAGAGTAAAGCAAACACGCTTGCTCCGCATCGTGAACACGATCTGAAGATAGATCTGGAAGAAGGAACTTCTCCTCCCCTTGGCACCACTTACTCCCTTTCCCCGTCCGAGCTTGGTTCCCTTCGCACGTTCCTAGATGAGCACCTCACTACGGGATCCATCTGTCCCTCCTCCTCCACTCACGCCACCCCGGTCCTCTTTGTCTGCAAGAAAGATGGCTCTCTCCATCTTTGCGTCGACTTCCGAGGGCTGAGACAAAGCACAAAGAAAGACCAAAACCCGCTTCCCTGGTTCCCCGAATCACCGACCTCTTAGATGCCATGAGCCGTGCCTGAATCTATACCAAGATAGATCTCCAGCATGCGCACCACCTGGTCCACGTCTCCACCGGAGATGAATGGAAAACCTCCTTCCGCACTCACTACAGCTCTTATGAATGGCTAGTAATGCTGTTCGGTCTGACGAATGCCCCAGCGGCATTCCAGCAGTTTGTCAATACGGTCTTCGCTGATTTGCTAGATGTTTCCGTGATCGTCTACCTCAACAACATCCTCATCTTCTCCAAAGATAAGGCTTCCCATAAAGAACACGTCCGGGAAGTTCTCCAACGTCTCCGGAAGCACGGACTCTATGTGAAACCCGAGAAATGCGAGTTCCACACCGAATCCACTGAGCATCTCAGATACCAACTCTCTCCGTCCGGTCTGACAATGTCTTTGGACAAAGTCCGAACTATTTTAGATTGCCCCAAGCCTCGGAAGGTTAAGGATGTTCAGTCCTTCCTAGGTTTCGCGAACTTCTACTGTCACTTCATCTTCAATTACTCTGACATAGTCACTCCTTTAACTCGCCTCACTCGTAAAGGCATTCTGTGGACTTTTAGCGACTCCTGCCGAGCTGCTTTCCAGCAGCTCAAAGACGCCTTCACCTCCGCCCCTATCCTCACCCATTGGGTTCTTGACGCTCCGATGATAGTAGAGACTGATGCCTCCGACTATGCCATTGCTGGTATACTCTCAATTTGTTGCCCCGACGACGAGATTCAGCCGGTCGCCTATTACTCTCGGACCCTCTCTGCTCCAGAACTCAATTACGATACTCATGACAAGGAACTCCTTGCTATCCATGAGGCGTTCCGGTCATGGTGTCACTACCTTTGAAACAACCAAGACTTTCCGTCAAGGAATGCACTAGGGACTCGAATCAAAGGGGTGCTGACCAGCGACTAAGGCTTATGGCCAGGAGCGTTCAGATGGAAGTATGGGTAAAACCAAGAGAACTAAACTGGAGTTCTCTGGCTGGGACTTGCGCCCTTATATACTACTCTAACTATGTGTACATGTTTATACTGAATCTATCGATAAGAGTTCTAGAACATTCCGGAGTCTAGTAGCATGAGGTAGAAACGTGCGTCGAGCACTGCCATAGAATGGAAGAGAAGGTAAGCATGAGGCGACTGCACGGCGGTGGCAGAATGGAAGAGAAGCATAGCCATGCGTTTGCACGGTAATGAAGAAAGTGAGGAGTGCATGCGGCATAGGAATGAAGAAGGTGCGTGTCGAACGCAAGGTGAGAATAAAGAGTAGAACGACTAAGTCCGTTCAATCATGTGAGGCGTACTGAGCCGTAACAACCTTGAAGGCTCTGCAGGACCTATCAATGTCGTTACTGACCACAAGAACCTGGAGTATTTCTCCACCACTAAACTCCTGACTCAGCGGCAAGCCCGTTGGTCGGAGTACGTCCTCCAGTTCAATATGATCGTTCGCTTCCGCCCCGGAAAGCTCGGTGCTAAACCCGATGCCCTCACTAGACGCTGGGACGTCTATCCCAAAGAGGGGGATAAGGACTATGCTGGAGTTAATCCACATAACTTCCGGCCGGTATTCCCACAGGGACAGCTCGCTGCGTCCCTTCAGGCTACCTACTTAGAGTTCCCGTGCTCCGAGCCAGCACCCTGTTCGACAAAGAGAACCTTCAGAACGACATCCTCTCCGCACTCTCCTCTGATCCCTTAGCAATCCTCCACATGTCCACCTCCGAACCTTCGGACTCACGGTGGTCCGTTGACTCCGACAGATTCCTCTGACTAGATAGTCGCATCTATGTGCCCGAATCGAATGACCTCCATCTCCGAGTTCTTCGGTTTAAGCACGACCATCCCCTCTCCGGTCATTTCGGACAGAATCGGACCTTGGACCTTATTTGCCGTGAATATGCTTGGTCAGGTTACGAACCTATGTCAAGGACTACATCTCGTCCTGCACAACCTGCACCCACGCGAACGTCCCGAGGCATAAGCTGTACGGATTGTTGAAACGACTCCCCATCCCCGAGAAACCGTGGAACTCCATCTCCATGGACTTCATCGAACAGCTCCCTCCATCCTCGGGATTCACTTCCATCCTTGTAGTCGTTGACCGCTTATCCAAGCAGTGCATTCTCATCCCTACCCATGACACAATTACCTCCCCTGAGCTCACAAAGCAATTCCTCCTCCACATCTTTTCTAAACATGGAGTTCCGTCCCATATCACCTCTGATAGAGGTTCGGAATTTGTGTCCCACTTCTTCCAGTCACTCGGAAAGGCCCTGGACATTCGGCTCCACTTCACCTCCGGTCATCACTGTTACGGTCGCTCTCTAGCGCCTAACATAACGGACTTATACTTTTTCTTTTGCTTTCTTATCTTATCTCTTGTCTTGACTGATAAGATCCCCTTTAGCCCCATGACAGCTACGCTGCCTTCTCACCAGGCCTATGCCTGCCCTTTACCATGTGCAGTGCACACCTCTGCCTCACCCCCGGTGCTGTGCACTTCTTATGCTTCTTTTATTCATTTACCACATGCCTCATGTTAACCATTCCCCTTTCATTAAGGCAGTGCCTTCTTCATGGCAGTGCTTGATGCACACCTCCTATGCATGTTTATGCTTCTCCTTCCATTCTGCCACCGCCGTGCGGTTTCCTCATTCCAAGGCTATGCTTGATGCATGCCTCCTCCTCATGATATCCTTATTAGTACCCCTATCGGTAGATCCGACACAAACACATGTATATTAGTAGAGTAGTATATATAGGCCGCAAGTGCCAGCCAGAGAACTACCAGTTTAGTTCTCTTGGTCTTTCCCCACCATTGCAACGATACTCCTAGACTCACTGCCAGTGCTTTGAGCTAGTACTCCTTTGACGCATCCTTTTGAGTGCAGGTTGACGCTGTCACCCTTAGGTTGTTTGCCTTGACGATCCCCTAGAGCACACCAGGAAGCAGTGGCCTTGGGTCGTTTCACCTTGGGTCGTTTCAGTATCTCCCCTTTGCTGTTGCCTTTACACCAATTGGAAGTAGTGATTCCAATAGGTTATGAGCCCTGCCTAGACAATTAGGATCATTGTCATGATGCCCTATAACAGTCTCGCGTTGTTGGCTGCACTTGCTGTTGGTTTTATGTGGCTACTTGGTGGTTACTTGACATTGTTTGTTGAGTTAATCCAAACCATTGTGTTTCATGCCTTCTTCATTGGATTCTTCTTTGCTCTCATCTGTTACACAACGAGAGAAGAAGAGACGCTGACACGAACCCTTATTCATAACCATTTGGGTCCACCAGAGACTTCAAACAAGATTCATGCTCGTAGATCCAATCACATTACACATTGGTGTACTTGGAGGTGCCATCGCGACTTTGATTGCAATGAGTGTCCTCTTCTCTGTGGAGATCATTGCATTTACCCGCAGTGTCAAAATCGTCGTCGTTCAGATCTGTTTCCTCCTCCTCCGTCGGCTTCTTTCCCTATTCCCTCTCCATCGGCTTCTCTCCCTTTCCAAAGACAACCACCTTCTACCCCAATCCAATCAGCCTTCATCACCTCCTACGCTGATGACTTCCTCGTCGAACTCCGTCGTCGCACCGGTTCCGCAATACCCAATCATGATAGAGCAGATGGAACTTACCTATTCTTCATCAACCTCTGCTTCGACCTCCAGGAGTACGTCGACGAATACCAGAGAAACTGTCTCAGCAGCCGTGCAGCTGCTAACCGGCATGTTCACTGAAGACTACGCCAAGATGCTGTTGACATTGTACTATACTATTTCATTCTTTATCGTAGTATAGTGTAGTATACCGTATATGGCAACCGCTATTACATAAGCGAGCCACCAGTACATATATACGAACTCAGTATCTGAGTTCTAATAACATCTTGTTCTGCTACCACTACGTGCCCTTCAAACGTTTCCATCAACCGGTGAGCACTAGTACTTCCTTCCTCAGAACTAGTCTACGCCTGGTACTTCAACACCCCCGAGGCTGGCGCCATTTGTACATTTGATGGACATTGGGTTGATCCCGGAGCCATGGCTCCATTGGGGAGCATAGGTGAGAGGTTACGCAACGAATCGAAGGGGCTGACAGGGCTCAGGCGAGATGTGTTCATCAAGTGTGGGCCATGCGGCAGTGACTCTGCCTCCAAGCCTCTGGGCACCTGAGTCCAGAGCTGAGTAATTCTGTGGCTCTGAGCCATGACAGCCAAAGTCGTGGTCTGAAGTCTCCAGACGAAGAGAGACGATGATGGAAACAGCTGAAACCAAGATCCAAAGTTTTGAGTGGCGAGTTCCACACCTTTAGCACATCACCTGACGCTAACTTCACGGTGACACAGTGACTGGGGACTCAGATTGGTTCGTTCCGGCCTACTATCAATGGTGAAATCCTTGTGGTATGAGTTGTCAGGGGCTGTATACCCATGTATTCTATATTAGCACTAGATACGCTGTACTTCGACGTGCCCTCGCGAAGTGGACGAAGTGACTTCGTCACAACTCGTCGCTACGAAGTGTGACCGAAGCGGTTGCTATACGAGGCGAACCGAGTTTACCTCGAGTTTACCTCGCCTCTGCGGCAACACTACCCACAGGTGCTGCGGACGTGAGAAGCTTTCTCCTAAGATAGGCGACTCCGTCCTAATTCGGATAAATGCATGATGCCTAGAGTTGTGGCTTGAAACAAGTTGACGTAAACCAACTCAAAGCAACTCTCATGTTGACCACCAACCATTGAGTAACGGAACTCCATCACGTCAACGCACAACGCACAAGCTAATGTTATGGACCAAGCTTCAAGTTCAAGGTGGTCCCGTCAATGCTTGCAATGTCAATGCACCTCCACTTGCCATGGTCAGTTGGAACATGGCGGGATGTTTTGAGCCAAGGCGAATTCGAGGCCCCGGCATCCTACTGGAAGAGTAGGAACGACTATCTTCCTACCTAAGGGGCTGCCTAGTACTACGGGAGACCACTAGTAGGGCATCCTTGACTGATCCACACGAAGCGGTGGTTTCTGAGATCCACTTGCTGTGAACGGGGGAGTCCACATCTACTATATAAGAGCGAACGTTTACAGTTTGTTTTCCGTCTTCGCTCCGAGTCTGCTCGAACACTCTCCTTCGCTGGCATTGACTCGGACGAGCCATTTCATCCGCGCCATATATTTTTTCACTCCACTGGCGTACTGGATTTATGATCTTCAGCGTGTTTCAATTCGAGTCTGGTTTCTCTTGCGTTGAACCAGCTGACTCAGACCCATTCCAACTCTCTCCCGCCTGTCACGATCAGCAGCCTGGATATTCTTACGAAGGTGAGTAGGATTCAGGATGACATTCGTATCCAGCTGCTGATTCCGATCTAGTTATCCAAACCCACCTTGACCTCGAGACCAAAAGTCAACGTAGATACACACTAAAGATGCGAAGACGTATTACTACCTTAAAGTGTCATGTCGACGCTCGACCCACACGCCGAAAAATGCAACCCTCTGATGGTCCCAGAGTTATTTTATACCATCCTCGACTGCTTTCGTCCTGCATTCGACGCAATGGAAGGGCGAGCGCTGGCTGCCCTGGCTCAAACATGTCACACGTTCTCATAACCTTCACTTGATCGTCTATGGAGGAAGCTGGATTCACTCAAACCACTGATCCTGTGTTACACGAGAGTGGATAAACTCGAGCCTGGGGTAATTCCCTAATTACATGTCTTGATATGGTATCTGATATTATCGGGATAGTTCCCTCTAACCTCCTCCCAACTCGCCATCATTGACCGATACTCGCATCGCATCAGGGAACTCACCATTTCGGAGACCACTTCCTTGCGCTTTTTACAACGCCCGAGCACGCAACCTTCTCTCCTCTTGCCCAACTTAATGGTTCTCCGGTGGAATCCTTACGCCCCTGTTTCTTATATTCTCCTCATCCAGCCGTTGCTCAGCCCAACACTCGTTTCGCTCACAGCGAACTTGGCCGAAGCAGACGAGACACTGCTATTCTTCTTACATAACTACCCCTCTCATATGTCGGAATCTGAAATCTGTCGAATTCCGCTTTTCAACCGAGTCACAAACTGCGATGACCATTCATGCGCTTTCCCTGGCAATCTATAATCAGGAGAACGTTCTTCCATGCCCCCATCGACGACATTGCTTTGAGACATTTGTCCACGTTGCCGACCCTAAAGGTGCTCAACGTTAACCTTTCGAAAATATTAAAACCACTACGCCTTTTCCTACCCACGGACCCACTATTTTACAGCGCCGAGGAACTGGGATTCAGAACTTCGGAACTGGATCTTGTCACCAGCCTCCTCCGACCTCGCGACCAAATATTCCACACCTTTCGTCTGTATCATTATAGCCGCCTGACCTCAGAGGCTGTCGTTGCCTTCTTGAATGTGCTTACATCCCGATCCCGATCGCGCACAAAGCCCCTCCAGAAGCTGACTTTAACAAGCGGGAATTTTTCCGATCCCATGCCAGTAAACTGGTTGGCAAGCGATGCTACGCGCTATCGTCTCTCATACGAGGCACTCCAGCCCCTCATGGTCCTCAGGTCGCTTCGTGAGCTCAAAATCGAGTGGAGCGAACAGATCTCTTTGGATGACGGCGAGGTGGCGAACTTGGCTCGCAGCTGGCCTTTGCTTCGGGTCTTCGAATTGTATTGCGGCCGTGGGGTGTACGCTCCGCACCCAACCAAGTACGCGACTCTCCGGGGCTTGCTAACGCTCGCCAAATCATGCCCGGAACTGCACACGGTCTGTCTGCCTCTCGATGCCAGGCAAGTGCCGGTGGTCGACGGGGCAGAGGCTTGCGGGGCAACCTTTGCATCCCTCGTCGTGCCAGAATCACCGATCGACCAGGCGCGTCCGGTGGCAGAGTTTCTGTTCAAGTACCTTCCGTGCGTGACGGCGGTGGACGCGAGGTTTCTGAGGCTGCCGGACAAGAAACTCTCGCAGATCTTGGGATATGAACAGGCATGGGGGCGAGTTGAGACGTACTTGGAGGAGTTCCGTCCGAGGTTGTAGAAATAGCGATATAAATGCTGCTTGTGGTCCCGAGGGGCCAGTTATTTTCGTCGCGTTAGTATCGGACATACGTACTGTATGTGTCCTGAATGGGAGTATTCAATCTTGATTCCTCCGGCAAGGCACCCTGCACCGTTAGGGGAAACCGTGTCAAGCGCTCTTAGTATCGGTTTGCCCGTAGCGCCCGTGAATGCAATCAGAGCGTGCAGGAACCCTAGGAAGCGACACGTCGGAATTCACGTCCGATTGATACACACAAAAGCCTCCATCGACGAAAGTTGCCAGTGCATTCAAAGTTTCGCAAGCAAGTCGGTCGCGGAGTTGAGACACACTTGGAGGAGTTCCATGGCTCTTCGTTCGAGGTCGTAGAAATAGCGATATAAATGCTGCTTGTGGTCCGAGGGGCCAGTCATTTTCATCTTGATAGTATCGGATATCCGCCTCCTGAATGGAAGTATTCAATCTTGATTCCTCCGGCAAGGCACCCTGCACCGTAGGAGAAACCTTGTCAAGCACTGTTAGTCTCGGTTTGCCCGCAGCGCTCATGAATGCAATCAGATCGTGCAGGAACCCGACAATTTGGAAATCACGTCCAATTGATATACACAAAAGCCTCGACCGACGAAAGTTGCCAGTGCATTCAAAGTCAAACAAGGCTTCGCAAGCAAGTCGGCGACATGGAATGATCTAATTGCAAGGCACACCATCTTCGCCGTGAGGCCAGGAACTCTACAGCGAGCAGCCTCACGAACAAATCCGAGATACACCCACAGGCGGCCGACCCGACCCGACCCATCATCCCGCCCCCGATCAGTCTTCGATCTTCACGATGATCCACTTGCGCGTCAACAGGTTGAAGATGCTCCCAAAGATCAACGTCATCAACGTGCAGCTGAGGATGATGACGTTGTATGGCATGGAGAAATCCGGCGTCGGAAGATCGACGAGGAGCGTTGGGGTGTACATTCGCTCCGGGATGCTCCGTCCGCCCAACGACGCGTTCGTCAGCGCTCCGTCGCCGATCGTGACCGGGAAGAGAACGGCGGGGGGAAGGTCCCAGCCCCGCATGGCATCCGGGGGATGTTCGGTATACTTTAGAAACGCCTTGCCGAGATCGATGTAGAGACGAAGCGTGCTCTTGGCCGGGATCGTCAGCGTCACTTGCAATGTCGATGGCCCGTGGTGTCCGTTCGCGAGAAAAAGTGGTGGGTAGTAGATTATATCCGACATGAGGTCATCTGTGTGCGATACTGAATGTAGAAGAGCTCCAGAGAATGTGAGAGGAGCGTACCTCGAGCGATGCCACCCACGTCTACTTTCATTGTGTGCATCCAGAGGGTCACGAGGGCGGGGAGGGTTTCGAGGTACCCGACTGTTATGGGGGCATGCTCGTTGTTTGAGAGAGAGACGAAAAGAACCCCGCGCGTCTGAGAGGACCCATAGAGTGTGCGCTTAATCGAAAGAGGTATCTGCGGAGCAGGAGGCGGGATTACTGTTGAAAGCAATGAGAGCCGTGAAAATTCGACGCGAATAAGCACATACGATACTTGAAAGTCTGTTCTTCGGGCCAGGACATTGCAATGTCGAGGGGTGCATCTCAAAAAGCCAATGTCAACATTCGCTCCCCATGGAAAAGCCTGCATCCTTACGAGAGGTTGGACTGTAGACGCTGACAGTGTCGTTACTGGACACTGGTTCAGGTGAAAGCATATATCCGGGGACGTCCGGCACGACAAGGTGTATAGTGCTCGAACTTGCAACGGGACATGATATGTCAATGTGACGATCGAAGAGAGACTGAAATGACCAATCTGGCGCACAAAACTCGATCAGCCTCGGAGTTACGTGGGGACTGCCTGCGTACCTCGTCGTTTCCCTCCAGTTTGTCTCACAGGATCGAGCACGGCCTGCGCTCCCAGACGCAACTCAACACCGGCTTCGGTCGAACGCACGTGAACCCCTAGACCATGCCAATCAGCGTCGAATACGTGCTGTGGGTCCAAGAGCTTCGCTAGGCCGGCGCGTGACTTGCATGGCAGAAGCTTGAGAAACGGGGTCAGGTTCTCTGTACACACGTGCTCTGAAGGGAGAGTGGCGTATCGGAGAGCGTAAGGGACCGAATGTTGGGGAAAGGGTGCGGACGACAGGGGAAAGGCAGAGGTTGGGGAAGAGGTACGTCGGTCATCGAGGGAGCCGAGGGAGGCGCAAAAAAGGCCTGCTAGAGCGTTGCGTAGACCAATCCAACGATCGTCCACGCTGACGAGCAAGACACGCTGAGTTTCGGGTGTAAAAAACAATACAAGGACTCACGAAAGCGGGCCACCATCTGCCATCCACGCCCAGAGCTCTGCGCCGGTGCCAACGCTGGGATGGTCGGGATACCCCCAGGTGTCATAGTTCCACTTGCCGGCGTTGAGGGAAAGATGGAGCTCGGTTACCGAGTACTCGCGCAGGATTTGGCCAAGAGTGAGTGGAAAGAGGGTGTAATGCTGGGCTTGGGACGTCCGTTCGTAAGCACGGCGTGGGCAGGGACGGGTGAGTGTGCCCACCTGAGCTGTCCGAGTCGCGAGGATCTCGAGGCGAGGCGCCGCCAAGGAGGGTCGTGAACGTGAAGGCGGTGACCACCTTGCCGTCGGTGAGCGGTCGGATGGTGAGGTCCTCGTGATACCGCTCCTGATGTGCGTCCGCGACGGCGAACAAGCTCATCACGAGCGCCGATGCGACTGTTCTTTTGGCCATAATAGCTGGTGTCCTACGTAAGCGGAGTGAGCGACATCGGCTTAAGTTGACACCCAACCCAAAGCAGCCAGCGACCAAGACACGGAACTCTACCACGTCAATGCTCCATGCACGGGCCAGTATCAAGTTCAAGGTGGCCTGTTAATGCCTGAAGGACTTGACCAATCCACACGAGGCTCTCGGTCCTCGGTAGACGGGGAGTCCACCCTTTACATATGAGAGCGAACGTCCCGTCTTCGCTTCCCACTCAGACTCAATCCTCCTGCCATTGACGAGCCATTTCATCCGCGCCTGGCATATATCTTGTAACTCCACTGACGTCCGGTATTTGTGATCTCCAGCGTGTTCCAATTCGAGTCTGGTTTCTCTTTCAGCCAACTGACCCTTACAAAGTTGAGTAGTATTTAAGACTCCTTGGGGTCCAGCTGCTGATTGCGATCTAGTTGTCTATACCCCAAGACCAAAATTCGACATAAAGGCGCGGAGACGTATTACCTCGACCCACACGCCGAAACATGCGGCCCCCTGTTGGTCCCAGAGTTATTTTATACCATCCTCGACTGCTTTCATCCTGCATTCGACGCAATGGAAGGGCGAGCGCTGACTGTCCTGGCTCAAACATGTCGTGCCTTCCCAGTACCTTCACTTGATCGCCCATGGAGGAAGCTGGATTCACTCAAACCGTTGATCCGATGTTACACGAGAGCAGATCTTGAAGTCGAGAACGCGGTAACTCCATAATCACATGGCTTGTTATAGTATCTGATATTATCGGGACAGTTCCCCCAACCTCCTCCCAACTCGCCATCATTGACTGATATTCGGCATCAGGGAACTCACCATTACGGACAGCACTTCTGTACACTTTTTGCAATGCATATGCAAGCGACCTTCTTTCCTCTTTCCTACCTTGATGGTTCTCGAGTGGAATCCTTACATTCTTATTCCCCTTCATCCAGAAGTTGCTCAGCCCAACACCCGTTTCGCTCACAGCGAACTTGGCCGAAGTAGACGGGGCGGGACTGCTGTCATTCACCCTCTCCTATGTCGGAACTTGAAGACTGTCGAATTCCGCTTTGCAGCCTGCCGGTCGGTAATTGAGACGACCATTCACGCGCTTTCCCAGGCAATCTGTAATCAGGAGGCCCTTGAGAACGTCCTGTTCAATGTTCCCATCGACGACACTGCTTTGAGACATTTATCCACGTTGCCAATCCAAAATATCAAAACCACGAACACGCGGATCGCTTCGTGAGCTGACAATCAAGTGGAGCGAGCAGACCTCTTTGGATGATGACGAGGTAGCGAACTTGGCTCACAGTCGGCCTATGCTTGAGGTCTTCGAATTGTATTGCGGCCGCGGGGGGTACCCTCCGCACTCAACCAAGTACGCAACACTTCGGGGTCTGCTAACGCTCGTCAAATCCTGCCCGGAACTGCATACGGTCAGTTTCCCTCCCGATGCCAGGCAAGTGCCGGTGATCGACGAGGCAGAGGCTTGCGAGACAAACTTTGATCGCCTCGTTGTGCAAGAATCGCCCATCGATCAAGCTCGTCTGGTGGCAGAATTTCTGTTTAAATACCTTCCGTGTGTGACACGAGTTGACGCGAGGTTTCGCCGTCAAGAAAGGACGCCTCACAGATCGAGGCCTATGAATAGGCATGGAAGGAAGTTCAGAAACACTTTATCGCCCGTATTACGCTCTAGAATTAGCGATGTAAATAATGCTTCAGGCCTCACTGAGGGGCCAGCTATTTTCGTCTCGATGGTATCAGAATCCATTCATGTCCTGAACATCTGGGAGTATTCAAATATTCAATCTTGATTCATGGTATTTTTGTTTACTGACATATAGTTATAGTCAAATGTATAAATACCTGCACTCTGTCCCGAAAGAGTCAGGGAAGACAGTCGTTTGTTCTTCCACTATGATGCAAGCATACCTACTATATGTGTGCGGAACCGGTTCAAAACGCCACCCTGAATGAGATAACGTCGTGCGTTCTACAGTCCTACCGATAAGTAGCGGTCGGCTGACTCGGTCTCCCATTTGCATATTCAGAGTACTAATGCCACTGGAATGTAGCATCGTGACTCACGATCATAAATGTCCCAAGACAGTATGCGATAGTCGGAGCACAAGGTAGCTTGATCCGATGCTTGTTCGTATCTGGGATTTTTTCCCCCATACTTTTCCCGGCCACACGGTATGAAACAGAGAAAATGTAACGTAACATGATCGTGATGTGAAATGCCATCCGAGTCATGGTCACGTTGTGGTGAGTGAGTCCGACTGCGCTTCTCCCGCCAACAGCAACTGCAAATAGACCAAACCTGTGCCTTTGCATTGCCCCGCAGAGAGTATGGCTTATATTGATAGCTTCACTTGCACCAGCCTCAAGTGGCAAGCTTGGACTGTGTACTCGACCCGAAACCTTGAGCGCTTACGCTCATCGTCGAATTTCCGCCTGTGACCTGACCGTTTTTGCGCTTGTATCATGGATCGGGAAAAGCTCTCCGTTGTGGAACGGTCTGTCTCTGGGTCCCCTGCTCCTCCCTTAGCTACGCCCGAGGAAGAGAGGCGCCTCGTCAGGAAGATTGACCTGCACATCTTACCCATCACATGTCTTCTCTACCTCTGCGCTTGTGAGTTTGGTTTCCCCCATTGTCCCTGCCTCTCTTGCTTATTAGTTGTATCGGCGCGTCGGGGCAGATCTGGATAGAAGCAACTTGGGAAATGCTCGTCTACAAGGACTTCCTCAAGAAACCCTCAATGGCGATCCTACAGGTGTTCTCTATAATTGGGTCAACTCGGCATTTTACTTTTCATATGTGCGTGCATATTTTTTTAGTGTTCTGCCCGACTTGATACGAATGCTGAATTGCGATGGCATGCCGTTCCTTCCGAAACCACAACTACCCAATCAGATCCTTTGCCAAGTCCCTGCAACGGTCTGTTCCAAGCTCTTCCCACCGTCGCGTTGGATGGCAGCAACCGCCATCGGATGGGGGATCTGTTCTACCTTGTCGGTGAGTATTGGTTCCTACCACGGACTATTCTTTGCGACAGACTCAAACTCTTGCCAATTTCTGGTACTGTCGGGTTTATAGGCGTCTGCATTCAATTTCGGAGGACTGATTTCCAGCCGGCTCGGTCTTGGGGTCTTTGAAGCTGGATTTGGTCCAGCTATCCCGCTTTACTTTTGTATGTGTCAACTTCTTCTGTGGGTCTCTTTCGGCCCTGTTTTCTGTACCTTTTCGCTTTTCCCGGGAAGTCCTGTGACCATTGCTCACTACGAGATCAGCGTTCTTCTACACGAGGTCCGAGCTCGGTCTTCGTATGGGATACTG